>JALDAQ010000019.1:0-89852 GCA_025584915.1 Monochamus saltuarius
TTTTTAGGGCAATAAACCGGCTTCTACCCATTTTATTACAGTGTACAGAGGATTTTCAGCATCTTCTGTTCCTCGCACCTAAAAGTAAGTTTTGCAGCCTGTAATGTAAATAACTATTTATCGTCTGGTATAAAAAATAACTTATGAATCACCAGGAATATATATCACACTGTATTACTAGGTTATGTTCTTAGTAGCACAACGATATAGTTATAGCTTGTCATAAATAATGTTATGCTGTTGTCTTAGATATATGAAGCTGTCGTTTAAAACCTGATATTATTCCATTGATTTTACTTCTGCTATCTGTTATTATTCTGTTATCGACTGCTAATGAAATATTAATTCGAAAAACAATTTTCCGTCTCCAGACTTACGGTACCATTCGGATTAGAAAGTAGGCTTATTACTAATGCGTACTTATTTTAAAATATCTGTTCAAATATCTGTTAGTAGATAATATTTAATGGATGCGATGCCGCAATGCCAATTGTCAAATTAATATCCCTTTTAAAACCAGCACACAAATGTTATCTTTTAAAGTAACCTCGTTGAGTCTTCAAGGAAGTATCCGTATTGATCTTTTATATGTATATGAAAAATATACAGGGGTCCTAAAATTAGCCTGCCAAAAACTAACTGTAGATTCTACAATAAAAAATAAGAAAAAAAAGTTAGATAATCATAAGTCCGTAGACGCTATTGCTCTTTAAAAAAATATATTTTCTCCAAATATTTTCAAAACGGATCGAGATAAAGTAATCAAATTTAAAATTGAGAATCGCAATTAGATTGTGAGTCTAATATTTTAAAAACAATACCATAATTAGTCATAGGCGTGCCAAACTGGGGGGATTGGATAAATATTACTCCAACATTTTCATGTCTCGAGGTTTTTGCCGTCAGATCAAAAACATTAAAAATGTACAATTTTACAAAAAAAGGTACTCTTGTTTTACTTCGATAAGTTATTCCGTTTACGAGTAATATTAATTTAAAATTTTTGTGACATATCACAAAAATATTAGATATGATGCGCAAGCGGTCAAATTGTTTCTAGTAGGCTTTGAAAAGTTATCTGTCAGTTTATTTGACACATAGGTATTACATATGTTTTTAAAAAATTTTGAAGTATTAATAGGCTATATTAAAATTCAAAAAATTACAAATAATTACATTATCGATATGCATTTTAAATGTATTTTAATATGTTAAAACCCTTGAAAAACACCTTTAATATGTGTTAAATAAGATGACAGTATTTTCTCAAAGCCTACTAGGGATATTTTGCCTATTTATGTCACAAAATTTTTAATTGAAAACTGAGCAGTTTATCGGATTGAAATAGGAGTACCATTTTCGTGTAAAATAGACCAGAATTTTTAATTTTTTGACCTGACGACGAAAATCTTGAGATACAAGAAAGTTAGAGCAATATTTATCCACTGACCACCTAGTTTGGCACGCCTATGACCAATTATGCAGAATTATTTTCAGAACATTAGATTCGCGATCTAATTGTGATTCTCAATATCAAATTTGCTTACTTTGTCTTGACCCCTTTTGGAAATATTTGAGAAATATCAAATTTTGAGGTCCCCATTTAACAGGCCATATCTCCGTTAGGGGGCCTCTACGGACTTATGATATGATTATATAACTTTTTTTTTCTTATTTTTGATCGTAGAATCCACAGTTAATTTTTGGCAGGCTTATTTTGGTATAGGTACCCTGTATAGTGAAATAATGCTTTTGGAATTGTCTGCTGTGGATGTAACCTCCTTTATCACCTGTTGTCTTACTACACGAGAATTCGTTTGGGAATATTTTAATCCGATTTATTAGCCAATAGCTCTAATAAAGTCATGTAGCCTAATGAAAATGTTTTGTACACTGTCGAGATACGAGAAAAACTTTATTAATAATGTATGGTATTATGTAACTTTTAAGGTATGTCGTGGTATGTCTAGGTAGCTCCCAACGATTTGACTGTTTCTTTTGTTAGATTGATCTCTCTCTGCAGTCTAGTCTTGTTGATATTGAGAATATTTATCCCATACTGCGAGTAAACTGACAAAACTGTTTGCCAGAATTATGCAAATATTTTTGCAAAGTATTGATTGCTAGATTAATGAATTGAAATAGTATCCTACACTGGTAGGATAAAGACCTTGATATAGTTTATTATAGTTAACATTTGTATTGAAATTGTCATGTCATAGCTAAGTTTTATCAAAGCATCATAGTTTGATAAAAGATAGTAGCGGTATCTACACATTTAGTTTTTATAAAATATTTATTTTTAGTTTATGAATTGAATAATTGTCAATTTTTTTAATAAAAGAATGCCCATTATTAAACTATGTAACTGGCAGTGTAAGAAAGAAATTTAAATAAGGATAATTTTTCTAGGTACAGGGTGGCTTAAATTAGAAAAAAGTTGTACCTTTTTATGGCTATTAAGATAAACAAATCCAAAATATCTGGTGCAGTTGCTGAAATTTGGTGAAGAAACTTGAAAATTGCAATTTTAGAACATGTTAACGCTTATATTTCACAACAAAGAGAGTTGAAATTTGGTATACGCAGAAATGAATATACAAGAAATCAACATTCAATTGTTTTCTTTTTCTTATGGGTGTCATATTGGATCTTGACACTATTAGATGGACTTGCCATTATGTATAATTTTTTCAAGTAATATTTTGTTGAAACCAAAGCAGTTTTTACTCGGTGTACTGAATATTTCAAAGAGGATTACTTCGAAAACGGTATAATTTTTTTACTTCAAAGAAGTATACCTTTATTATGTGACGGTATTTCTTTATTTTTGTTCGAGGATGTATATACAGGGCGTACAAAATATAGTTATGGCCATGTCAATGGACCAATATTGCTGTAGATGGCGGCATCTAGCGACAATGGTGAAATTGATACCATATTCGTATTAACTGACTAATAACACGATACCATATTTCATCAAAATCCGTTGAATAGCTTTCAGAATATTTCAAAATATAATTTGAAAAAAGTTAATGAAACACTATGTAGAACGAAAACTAGTAACTTTTTGCTAAGGTATGTTGGGCCCAAACGCTTTATTTTGATGTCAGGTGGCTAATGTCCATTTAATTACGGGACACCGTGTATAGAGAAAAAAATATACAATTTACTGAATAATGGTAGTGCGTTTTATTAAATCCAATCTAAAATTGATGTTGGGATCGTAATGCAAACTTTGGTTACAAACTAAACCATCATCTGCTAGTACCTGTGGCTAGTACATTCATCTTACCGTCGGCCATATACCGAGAGTTCGTGCTGGCAGCACCAATAACTCTCGTTTTAGCAGATTAGAAAATTGCCGTTTCCAGATTCACGATTCCGCATGTTTAACGTACACTCATTGTAATTGCTAATCGGGCCTGTTATAGGTAGCATAAATAGTATTGAGCTATTTGAGTTTAATTGCCTCGAAATAAATGCCCATAAATGGTTGACGTGGTGTATGTGGCAGTCTTACACGTAATGGAGGTTATTAGTACTGTTTACGACACGAGTGTTATAGAAGGTGCGAATTAAATGGCATGTAATATGTCGTTGTAGCATGGGGTTATTAATGAGTTTACATGTTCCCAATTTACCTTTACAATAAGCGAAATGGCTTACAGCTCTAGCAAAGTATAGTTGTGACTGAAGACTTTTTTATCGGAGGATCGGTTCTTGGACCACTGTTATTTCTAATTTTTATAAAAAGCATGCTTTTACCCAAAGGACAACCCTTGAAATGTAGATAATAATAGATCCGATGTCAGCTACTGTGGCTGATTCCGTGTTCAAAAGATGTTTGAGTTTTGAAAATCATTTTTTTCCTTTGTAAATTTAACTAGAATAAATGTTTATGTTAGATATTTATTTGTCTATGAATTTCGTCCATGATTTTTTTTTAAATACCTAAATATTAGATACCAAAGAATATACATATAAGACTTCATTAATAGGAATATAAAAATTGATTTGACTAGATTAAATACCTTCACAATAAAGTTAAAGAACTGCAAAAGTTAATAATAAAAAATACAGGGTGATTCAGTTATACCATTAATTTTAACCACGTATTTGGAAGGTCTTAGAAATACAGAAACTCTAATGAAAAAATGTTTACTCGACCTCTTAAATTGAAGCAAATCAACCCATATCCCCAGGTAATACGGCACTCCTTGTTAACAACAATTTCCTTGTAGTCACATCACAAAGTGTCGAGTGGTGAAACGAACAACGTCACACCTGCGTTACCACATCACGGCTAAATGTTTGCGTTCTTTAAGAGATAATTATCCGCTAATACGTATATGTACGATACCAATAAAATCCAAGAAAATAAAGGAGCATACTGAATGTTCTTATAACTGGTTTTAATAATAGTATTAACTCATTCATGTAAAATGTTTTAGTTTAGTAAAAGTTTCAAGTCAAGTTTCATTAAGAGAAAATAAAGGAAGCAGATGTATTTACCTGTTTGAATTTGCATTCCAAAATTTATAATAAAAACGGCACACCGCATTTTATCAAATAAAAAGATCAGAATACTAAATAACGCTCGAATTTATAAAATTTAATAAAATTTGTGCATAAATTTTGCTTGAAAATGGTAATAGTTACGAAAAACTTACAAGGATAATTTTTTGTCCCAAATTAAACGACGAATCAAAAAATTTGTGTTTTTAAAAATTCAAAACCAGTGGCATACTAATATTTTTTTACTATAGCAATAGGGACCCCTATTTTCTCCGCCATTCTTAAAATAACAAAATTTAAAAATTCTGCAAAGGTTACACACAGTGCCAAATCATTTTTTTGAGACCAACGTGGTATCTCAAAAAATAAACATTTGTTGGGTATAGTTTGTTTAGCAAACTAACATTATTTTTTTATGGTTATTTTTTAAGTTTAATGAAAAGAAAATGGAGTAACTTTATCTAGACGATTTTGAAGTTTATTACCCATTTCTAGTTATGTAGAAAGCAATTTTGTGACCAGGGAAAATTTATGACCTCGAACAACAAAGTAACTACCCGCGAACAAGATTTTACTATATCTATACAGGGTGTCTGGAATATGAGTGCCGTAATTTTAAGGGCTTATATATCCGATTAAAAGCAACAAAAAACTTTTACATATGAAAAAAATGTCTAAAACTAATAGATTGTCTACAAATACATTTCAAAAATAAAAATACAAGTGCAATAATACGCAAAACTATCTTACAAAATTACAAACCAAGGTACAATTAAGGTTAAGTAAAAGCGCATGTAACGTAATTTGTTCATAATTTGATTTTTGGATCAGTATTAATGAAGTAAACAATTAGTTTCTGAGAAACTCGTTAAAACTGTAACGTACTGTAAAGTTTGACAACATTGCAGTGTTAGCCTACTGGTGACAACCCGAAAGTAATATTAGTCATAATGGTGCGTACAGCTAGTGTGATTCATTTTTGTATAGTTTTTCTTTGATGTTTGTGAGTGTACATAAACAAAAATTGAACAATTTATAGTAACTATAACCAGCTGCATGGCATGTTAATTTATGGCGAATCTAGGCAAAACTCTCTGGCTACGAGACGTTTGTACGGTAAACGCTTCTTGCAAGAAACAGAAGTCATTTTAAAAACTATAACTATTATTCTGTGTTGTGAAAAGAGCTCTAAGAAAACCATTCACAGTAAGTACCTATGTTTAGGTGTACCTATTTGTAATTATTATGTATAAATACATCACAATCCTAAGATAGTATGAGAGCGACGTTGTCACATATTCAAGACCTGTTTGCTGACATAATTCTGTTACCGTTGGTCAGAGAAAAAAGTAAAATATGTTTCAGTATAACTTATCATATGGCAAAATTAAGGCACTCATATTCTGGACACCCTGTATACCTGTAAATAATGTTCGATCATTTTCTTAAATTGTTTCTCAATAAATACAAATTTTTTTAAAAATTTTGAAATCCACTTAATTTCTTAGCACATAGGACAATAATTTGAATGTGGAAGTATTTTTTATGTTAAATAATTTTATTTTGGAGTACCTACCTACGACAAGACGTCGTCTAGCTCCAAAATTACATAATTCAGAGTTATTATTAACCGATGTCAATTGGCCAGAATTTTGCTGTCGCCTCGAATGAGATATTTTTTATTGGTTCCAAATCATAAATATTATCGAAAGGAGACAAAAAGTGTTTAAAATAGAACCCTTTCCGCAGTGAAACGCTTTTAAACTCATATATTTACTACTTATTCGCAATATGTGGAAAATAAAACGGACATAAACGCTTTATATATTTAATGTGATTATGCACTATTATTACTCGTCTCGAACGGTTAAAAAAACTTCATTGAAGCAATATAACGACATTAACATAAACAAGTAACCTTGTAGGCAAAATTCCACTTAAATAGTTATTATTAGTGGCTATAAACATTACGATTCTAATTAAAATCGCTGCTGTTATGTCGTCGTGACGTCAATCACACATGTGTCAATTCTTCGATTTTGGATAGCGGCTCCCAGTTGTCTACTAGCTTTTTCTTATTTTTAGTGTTAGTTGTAGTAAGTTAATATATTAGTTATTTTATTAAATTAAATAAAGGTTAGATTCAGTTGCAAAACTGGGCAGTACTATTTCAACACTGAGTACTTGAAAAAAAAATGAAGGAAACGGAATAACAAAACTGTTGAATTTAAACATGGAGTATATTTAACAAAGTTGACTTAAAATTACACATAGAATCTGAAAATGAAGTAGAAAATATCACATTTCATTTATACGTTTATTGGCTAAATATTTGTATGTAGCTCGGTCTCTTTTCTACATATTATTATTTTTGCCTTTATCTACACTTACGGTTTCCTAAATATGTCCTAAATATGACTCGTTGTGGAACAACCTGTATAGTTTTATTATTCTCGGTTATTGCTTCTTAAATATTTATAATAGTATAATGAACATAATTATTCATTTGTTCATATGACGTGTGTATGTGTTAAATGTCTGTCAGTACAATAAAATTATGTTATTTAATTTTATAGAATTTTTCTGTCTCGAAACTTTTTTACACTTTTGAAAAGTTTAACGTTTGTTTAAACCTCCGTTTTATTAGGATAACTTGTTTAACAATTCGCCTGACATACCGTCAATTTCATAATACTACGGATTTCATCTAGGCAAATTGTAATACACTTCAACTCAGTCTGATAATAAGGCTAAGAAATGGCCGGCATATTTCAATACGCCTAAATTTTTTTGTTTTGTATCGTGTTGCAATGCACCAGGTCATATTGAAAAAGCCTATTATAATATGTCTGATGTTACAGTAATCCTTCCGATATATACGCTAAAATATTAACAACAATAGCCTTGATTCCTTATCAATTGATTGTTCCTGTTTGTCTTGTTTCTATAAATACGCGTAATCCCAAAATAAATAAATGACAAAATAATAGTGTCACAAGTCGGTCATGAAAAAATAATAAATTTTGATAAGTGCTATTCTCATTTAATGCATTGTAAGTCATTTGTTTTAGAAAACACATCCGAATTTGAAAATGTTGGAATTCGTTCAATAAATCTATTTAAGTCTACATTTAAACCGAGTAGTTACAATTTCAAATTTTCTGTGTATATAATCTATAAGATGCATCTTGATCAAAATTTAAAAAGCATGCTTATCGTACATTAATAATCTTTCTATTTATATTCGCATCAAATGACTTGCTTGTTTGAAAATATTTTGGTCTGCAAATTGAATCCCCGCGTATATTGTATTATGTACTCTCACGATTTTAATTTGAGATTTATTGATGCAGTCGAGTTTGCGGTTTGATATGACTTCAAAGAACTTTTAAATTTTAATCTGTGTCATGAACAGCTTGGTCTGGTACCACCAAGGCTACCACTGCTCTTGCCAATATACAATCTCTGAAAATTGTCCTTTTTTAATGGGCGTACTGTGTCTCTTAAGCCTGGTTGACACAAAGAAATGTCATTTGCATTAAGAGGTAAGTAATCATTCATAAAAACCAGAAATAGGCTTGCTTTGTACGTTTTGGATAGGCTTTCTCTTTTTCAATTAAATGTTTTACGTTTCGTCCAATTATAGAGCGTCGTTAAGCTCGAAAATAGATCACTAAAGAGATTATTTAAAGTATAAACGTTTATTGTTCCATAAAACTGGTTCTAAATATCAACTATTTTTAGGAGATATCAAAATTGTTAGGGTTATATACGAGTAGGTTGATGTATAAGTGCATAGTCGTTTCATTGGAGGACGAACCGCATTATTTATGATTCACTTTCATACAAAATAGGTAGAGGTACCAATGAGGAAATATTGAACAAGCCAACAGGAGGATATATATAAGATCGAGGAATATTTTCGATGGTTGATACAGTCAGTGGCAACAGAAATTCAGGCTTACAACTACTTGCAATTTGGAAATGATTCCTATGTAAAAATCAGGTAGCAAAACCATACCATCATGAAATGTAAACATTTATTACTACTACTACTAACTACACACTATTTGAAACAAAAGTTTGCTATAACAAGTTGAATGAGATAAAAGTTGAGATTATATTTGTAGATAATAACATGACGCAGTATGTAAAATTGTTTTATTTTATTATATTATTAAACAATACATTATTTCTAAATTTAATAAAATATATACTTTGGTGTCACAAAATACTCAGTGGCTGTTTAAATCAATAATTTCCATGCATGATCTATTTTCCAAAATTTTATTGCCAAGTAGTTGAGAGCCAAATGAAATGGTAACCATGTAATAACACACACAAGATAGGTTTTCTGAAATAAGAAACAAATCAACAATTTTTTTGTATCGGAGAAAGACTGCCATTGTTACTTACCTATTTCTACCACAACTTCGTGACACAAATTCTCACTTTCTAGTTTACACCATACTTTTTTATGCAAATTGTAATTTGAAAATGTATTTGCAATTGCGGTCCGTGGTCCATGATCGGGTTAGAACAATACACTTAGATTATCGTTCACAGACAGCAGTGGCTTGTATCATACATAGCAAAACTACAACTGCGCGTCGGTACCTTCTCGTACCCAACTTTGTTTTCCCCCTTCCACTTACTAAACAATGTGTAATATCTACAGCGGTTGATGTTATTTTTACACAATAAGTTCTCACACACATATTTTGGTTTCTCTATCCAAATATCGTGTAGATAAGCTCATTTCTTCGTTGAAATGTTAAACTTACTCATAATTCAACACCAATTCACTCATAAATGATTTTGAACTTACTCAATATTATTTTTTACTGTGTAAGACTACCAATCCACTAATAGTTCATTTTTTAACATGTCGCGAAAATGTTGTTTAACTAGCACTATCAACAAAAGTTTTAGTCGTAATGGAGGCTAATAGTTTCTTCACGTTCAATAATGGCTTACAAAATACGGAGTTGTCGACCTGAAGGATAAGAAACAATCAAGTACAAGTAGTATTGCAAAGTGAACTAGCTAAATTTTAAGTGGCCCGTGTTAAAATACTTGAGCCGGCAGTGCAGTGGCGTAATTTCGGTCGTTCAACTTCACACGATTAGATAATGAACCTACATTAATTACGGGAACAAGGTTTTATTCGGCATAGTAGCAGATAAGAGCTTCAAAGCAAGTGGGCAAGTTGAAAACTTTGTGTAATTTATTAATAGTAAGTAGAATAAACTGTCTAGTTTTTCTGTAGTTGTACAAACACTCTAGGAAGACGACCTCTAGACACAGAAGGATTTTGCAGTTACATCGATTAGGCTTTTAGCATCACGTCGTTGAATGATTGTAGACGTTTGCTCCATCGCGTTTGTTTGAATTTTGACCGGGAAATATGTGTTAGTTTTGCATGATAGCCCAGAAGTCAGAGTCTTGTGCGGGAGAGGGGACGGCGTATTATTATTAAGCAGGCCGCATTTGCGCCCAGGAGCGACTTACGTTCCGCAAAACAAGACAAGAGTTTCTTTAAATGCTTTTTAAGCAAACAAGGTATACTTGTTTCATTTCGGTAAACTGTTCCATTTTCGAGAGATTCGAACTTTAATCTTTCAATGCACGTTGACTTTATAATAGTCAGCAATATTCATTAAAACTAACTCAAGTAGGTTTTGCCTTAAAAAATCTATTGCTATTGCGAACAAATGAAATATTGTGCCTTTACATGGCAGCAAACTTTAGAAGTTGTCAAAAAACTACGTTGCAGCTGCTTTTATGTTTTATGTAAAAAAAACAGGAAATCTTGATGAGTCTAGTTGATAATACTGATAGAAGCACAAGGCTCTTACGTGCAGCAATAAGAGTGAATAAAACAACAATTCTAAAAGACAAAAGACTATATCCATATCATTTTACCCAGAATTTGTTATTTTAACGGCCTATCTGCAAGTGTAAACTTTTTCAACTTCGTATGAATTGTCAGCCCGTCTTAATGATGGTGCGTATTTAAAATGTCTACAAGATAATTTGCCAGGCTTGTTAGAAGACGTTACTCTAGCAGTTAAGAAATGTGGTATATGCACGATGGTGCACCTGTCCATTTTTCCCTACTGGTTAGAAGCTTCTTTGAATGAACATTTTCCACATCGATGGTTGGTCGTGGCAGCGAATTTGCTTGGCCATCTTTTAGCCCCGACCTTAACTCCTTAGATTTCTTTGTTTGGAGCCATTTGAAAAATTTAGTTTATAAAGAAGAACTTTTATCCCGCGGGGATGTTCTTCAAAAGATTTATGATGGTGTTAATGTAATTCGGAACAAGGAAGGTGCTTTATTTAAAGGAAGACTATATTTAAATAAGGACATAAGAAAATGTATTAATGTTAGTGGTGGACATTTCGCTCAGTTATTAAAGTAGTTTTTACTGTAATGTAAATTTATTAAACTTTATTTAAAATTTTTGTTGTAATTAGTTTTAATGAATATTTTTGGTTGTTATCATAAAGTCAAGGTGCATTGAAAGATTGAAGTTCAAATGTCTCGTGTGGCTCACACGGTATATATTAATATTTATAATCTGCAGTTAGAATGCTATATGCTACTGCAACTCAATCGTTTTATAAAGGAGGCCTAGATGAGAGGAATTTTCGATATTTGCTTCCATTGGAAAACAAATTTGGATATGAAAAGTATCGTTTACTTTTCTTCTATTCTTGTGAGACTATTCTTGTCCAAAGTTTTATTTATACGGTTTCTATAGAGAATTCGCTTGGCTTTAAGTTTACAATGCGTCGGTATGTGCATCAGTGGCACTATTTTATCAGCCCTTATTTGTGCTTCTTTTGCAACGTGATTAAGTCAGCATGGTGCGAAGCTAGAAAGTTAGTCCGGGTGCTAAATTTGTTTGGGTAAACACAAATTTTCTCGTGAGTTAGTGCACATAATAATTGTATTTAAATTGTGTCTCAGAACAGTCACCTCCGCCACTGTACACACAAATTATCGTTCCTGATTGAGATCAAATCAAAACGACCGTGTAACCAAACTTGAACACAGTGTGGTGATGTGTGACATATGGATCAATTGATTGTTTTCTTTCTTATTTTGTTGCGTAGTAAAACTTATTAAAATTGAAGGAAAATGAAAAGGGTTTGTGCCTGAGTATGTATGTGTAACAAGAATTAAATTAATTTTGCAATAACATTATAAAATAAAATTATTTGGAGAAGAAATTAAATTCTGCGCAAAGAAAATCAAGTACCCAAACAGGACTATCTTTTAACAGTATGTAGTTTTCATCAATTTGTGATTTGTAGCTATTCCTTGTTTATGTAATGATGTAATATTAAATATTTATTGTTTCAGTATTGGTTGTAGTTTATTAATGTTATCATACCTAAAGAATTTCTGAATTTTAACATTATTAGAAATTAAATTATAATGTATTGCGTTCATTTTTCAAGCAAATAAAACTAAAGGTCAGTACAGGTACTGTAACTAGCCGCGCAATCAGTACTTGTTGTTCTAGTTGTTAGGATTGCGGTTCTACTTAAAAAGATCGTATCGTTCTTATCTGTGACCGTAACAAATACGGAGTTTCACAACTTATTCGACAATAATTGTTTTACCATATATCCACTTTTAAATAAGAAATATTGAAAAAGTTGGAGAAATAAATGTAATAAAGTCCTTCCTAAAACGAGTAAAATTGTTAACATACAATTTTTATTTCTACAAAAGCCGTTCAAAATTGTCTCTATTCATTTGCAAGTAAACTTGAAAGCGCCAAATCATACAAGCAGCCATGTTGATTAATTGACGCAGCCATTTTTTCTACTTCACTAGTATACCTCGCTTTTTAAATATACTTATAAGAATAAATATATATGATTTATATCTGGAGATCGCGGAGGCCAAGGTACTGGTCCACAACGTCCGATCCAAAGTTGTACTAGTTTAGTCTTACTTTTCTTTACACGAAAACAGTCTTCCATTGACTGCTCGTTAAATATTGAATAGGGTGATTGAAATTGATATGTTTTTGACGGTTACAGGTGATTCTGTCATAGATACAGACAATCTGTCGCACCAGTTCTGAGCCCTTTTTTTAGAAATGAACAATGGAGAAAACTGCATTTCTCTATCTTTTACCGTTTTCGAGTTTTTCGATTTTTTAAAAAAAATTCTGTTTGGACAGGAAATTTTTTAGAGATCAGCCAAAAATAAATTTGATTTCTTCCTTTGTATCCTTGCTACAACCCCAATTTGTGTTTTGTAAATGGAACAACCTGTATTTTATTTCAAAAATGAAATGAGGATTGAAAATGCATTGTAGCTATACAGGTTGTCTCTTACGTAGACGTATTCTGTGGTCAAAAAATTAGATTTGTTATATGAATGTGGGGTCTTAGCATAACCATTGTGCAGCTGGAAATTTAAAAAAATCAGTTTTTAACTTCAACTTATCAGTGCAAGGCCATAAAGTAATTTAAGTAACTGTGAAAAAATGCATCAAATAAATCAATTTTATTAATCGGTTTAAAATACAAAAAAGTGTAAAGAAACAAAAAGTGCAGATAATATATTAGTGCATATGATGATCTATTTTATTTGTAATATTATACATATATATTGTTTTTTTGGCAAATAACATTCAATGATAGCCATACCTTCTGAGCAAATATGCGCATTATACTATTTCAAACGGTCTAGAAATTAAAAATTAAAAACTGGTTAAAAAAAAAATTGGTCACAAAATACGTCCCTGGGTTTTTGTCCTGTACTTAAAAATCCTCCTGTATATAGTTTATATACTACTATAATCTCATATTATAGTTTCAAAAATTTCAACGTGTTGCAAAAGAAGTCCTTTATTTTATTTAAACCTACAACTTGTATTATTTATTCCTCATTTAGTTACCTAGAGCATTAACAAGCAGATAAGGATTTGTTTCGTTCGGCCAAGTCTTTTCGCATACTCACCCGAGCTAAGAGGATCACTAGGGTGAAGGCTAACTCGAAGGCCAAATTGGCCAAGTAAGTCCACATAATTGAATTGGCATTTAAGAGGCGACTATGGAATTCTGTTTCTTGTGCATCAGCGAATTTGCTGTGAGACGTTATTGTCTAAAGAGTAAATACGTGAACGCTTGTCGACAACTCTTTTACATGGCATCCTGACGTATACTGAAATTACTAAAGCGATTTGATGTATTCGATAGTTTAGACAAGGGAGAGTAACAGTTGAATGTGTCCCTATGCTCTTACTCGTTCTTGTTTTACGATGCAAGGATTCAGTTACCATTGGCGTCCCCGATTTATCCTTTTTAATTTTCTATTTCATTCACAAATATTTTTACTTCAAACTTAGTATGCAGTAATTATAATCAAGCTAATATTTTGATGTGAATTACTTTTTTCAACTAAAGCCAGTGGCGTAGGTATGGAGTCTTGTTTACCCTTAAACCCCCTAATCATTTCATCATGTAATCATTTTAAAGGAGTGGCAGGAAATGTCGTGGACTTTCTCTTGCCTGACAAATCGCCGGTATGTGAAACTAATCTTCTAACCTACCAAAAGGTCTTATTATCTAGCATATTTCGAATGCTTTTCTAAAGAAAGAAAAGTCTTCACTATGGTAGTATTATTCAATGTTAAGGTGTATTTTATTAATCAGAAAAAGCGTTACCATTAGTAAGTTCACACAGTTACATACAAAACTTCTTATAAATAGTGAATTTCTCCATAAGCATTTTTCCTAAAAATATAATAAAATTTTAATATTTGCACTCAAAAAACACTTCACCATTGGCGTAGAAATTTAGAGGGCCAAAGGTAAATAACACCCCGTACCTACGCTATTGGATTTAGTTAAAAAAAGTTACGTCAACATGTTATTTTATTATGATTACTGCATATCAAGTTTGATCAAGAAAACGGAGTGTCATAGAGAAACATATTATATAACGAAAAATTAGGGACACCCTGTATAATCTAATGATAAATTGCGACACGCCGCTGCAATTCTGATTGCCTAACTGCCTATCATTAGATATTTGATATCCTATGGCATCATGATTTTACATTCTAGAAATATGCAATTAAATATTATTTTGCTATAACCTGTAGAATGCTAGATGCTAAATCTGTAACATACGGAATGCGATGGTAATAAACTAAAAATAAGACGTACCATGTTAAGAACACGTAGGGACATTTGAATTACTGTTACTTAATTCTGCAATTATTTATGTTGTTACACTGAGTTTGCGGTGTTAATTGCTTTCCAAAAAGAAACCAAATTTTATACTAGGAGTGTGTTGACCTGCTGCGGATAAAGCAATGACGAAACATTGTTTGTGCTGCCGTCCATTATAGAAATACCTACCTGTGCCTACACAAATTTTATTTATTATTATGGATATTACTGCTATTTATAGACAACCAGGAGAGATAATGTTTTTAATACTTTGTTTGGACTTCTAATAAAAAAAAATAAGTTTGCGTAAGGGGCAATTTACTTTGGGATTAGGTAGATATTATTTCGACATTGTATGCAATATGCACCGTTTGTGACCTACAGGGTGGTCCTAACTATTAGCATATAATGGGTACTTTACAAGCTACATATATAGATACTTACATTTTATCTAATAGCTATCTATGCAATCCCAAAGAAGATCTAAATCGAAAGTTTAGTGTAATTTGTTAAGGAAAATTTTAGTCACTACATATTACACAGTGTGAGCTACTGAAACTGTCCCACCTAGGTTTTTGGGGTTTTCAGACAAGTGGTATTGTGTAATATATCATTTTAAAGGAATGGCAGGAAATGTCATGGACTTTCTTTTGCTTGAAAAATCACGGAAATTGTGTTTATTCCTTATGAAGAGTGGAATACCAATAAGAACATGACCCACGAAGGGGTCTTTTCTATCTAGCATACTTAGAATGTTTATCTAATGAAAGAACGTCATAATCGCTGTGATTCAATGGTAAGGTGTAATCAGAAAAAAACGTTGACATTTAGTAAGTCCATACAGTTGATTGCATTATTAAAACGAAAATTAGAAAGTGACGAACCTAAAAAATTCGGGTTCAGTTTTCAGATTTGTTTTACCAAATGGAAAAATAAAATTACGTTACTACAATAATAATATCGCTACCCCTCATTCACGAGGATTAGCCCAAAAATCGGAGACTTGTGTGGAAAGAGACGGCATATTATTATTTAGCAGGCCGCATTTGCGCCCGGAAACGACTAACGTTGGTAGGCCCTAACCACCATTCAGTGCAGGAATGAGGCAAACCTGGAAAACCTCATTAGTTAGGGGGGTGGTCAAACGTCGACCGGTATCAATCTCTCACATTGACCCAAGCCAACATTCATCCTCCCTACCATACCCGCAGAGAGGGTGCCAATCCTCTCCACGAATCTAGCCGATGTACGGTCTACCTCTGCCACGGGGATAGAACCCACAGCGATCTGGCCACATCGATTTAAGTACTGACGCCTTAACCCGCTCGACCATTGACTAATAAATCATGATCATCGACTATAATGTCATTATGACATGAAAACATGTATAATACATCATAATTTTAAAACATATGCTGAAACATATATATTTATTGCTATTACAAGGCTTAGAAGCATCTTTATTAAAACTCGTTTCAAATACTTTATAATAAAATTTTTACCAAAGCTAATATTGATAAAATATATAATAAACAAATTCATCGTATATCTCAGTGATTTACAAGCTATAAATAAATAAATTTTTTATCTCTTTATAAAAAATTAAGAACAGTATTTTTTTGTTATGTGACGTGAATAATTTCAGACCCACCTTCGTTCACCCATATCTGTCGTATTGTTATCATTTTTATCTCGAGATATCATTTTTATCAATAACCGTTTTGCTTATTTTCGGTACCCTATTTTAGTATGTGATGGTAAATAGCGTGCAATGAATGTCACGGTAATTTCTTTCATACAACTTGTGAATCTTAGGATTCACTTTTATCTGAACGATTTTTTTTTGTTCCAGCCCAATCCACCCGGGATAGTACCTCTACCCCGCGGAAGCAGAGGCCCTAAAAGTCTTTACCTCAGACGATATGGCGATAGTTTCGGATTCACGCTTAGACATTTCATTATATATCCGCCGGACTCTATTACAGTAAGTATTTTTTATTATCACGTGTAGAGTTAGTTTTTCCATGGTCATGCAAATTGTATGGTTGAATCAGTACATTTAGAAAGCAACATGAGTAATAAGAAAATTCTAGTTATAATAACATTTACATTATACATTAGGAGGTTACAATTGTGTAATTGTTTTATAGTGTTATTTTATTGTTGTATCTGACGTTATCTCTGAAAAATTCGCTGCAGTTTCGACTGGATAATACCTGACGCGAATTATTGGAAATTTCGTTAAAATGCACTAAAAATTATTTGTGACTGAACTTCAGTGGAAAGTTTTCGGTGCTTTACCCAACAAAAAAATTCGGAATATTAGCTACTGTTTTGCATCATTAATTGCAAGATCAAATAATATGATTTCATTAATTGTGCATGTAGGACAAATAATGTATTACTCAGTGTACTGTAATTTGGTAGTTTCTCAGTGGTTTATGTGGTGGTTCATTTTATACCCATCCCTAGTCAGATCATTCAGCTGATGGTTTGTATTATTAGTAGTGTCATCACTTTCTTTATATTTGACAGTGACTTGAAACACAGTGGATTTAGTTCAAAATCCGTCCAAATTTGATGTACGTACAATTGCTGCAAATTCGTACGAACATAGAAGTAGTGTATGGAAACATGTACTGCATATCCAACTGTCTAGAAATGGTTCAGAAAATTTTAAGAAATGGAAAGGTCTTGGTTGAATCTGAGCAGTATTAGAACACAATATATTGAAAAGAAATGCTTGCGAATGGGCTTGTCAACACTTCTTGGAGTACAACCAAAATGGTAATGACTATCTATCATTGCTGGCGACGAAATTTGGTGTGACTATTCTGAATGGGTCCATCTAGTAGTTATAGATGCAAATGAAACATTAAAATTCACCACCACCAAATTTGACATCCTTCTGCTTAAGCAAGAGAACTTTGACGTGTTTTTCGATCATAAAGGATCCTTGCATAGAGTTTAGAGAGCTTATAGTGAATATCAAGTTTGTACAATGAGAACGTGAAAAAGTGTCATCGACTAGTCGGAAAAGCTTTCAGAGCAATGTTGGCTTCATGTCGTCAATGTAATACAAGAAGTCGATTAGAAGAAAATACTCAACAGAAATGGAGGATTTTAAAGTAGCCAACGTAAAGTATTGTGACATTCATCAATTGGGGAATCAATGAAATAGGTACCTTGATTGTGGTGAAGATTATTTTGATTATATTTCTAAAAAATTACCAAAGACTTTCAATTAAACGCGCCTCGTATATGAATTGCGTAATACCTATCTTATGTGAATTATAATTGTAATAATACATATTTACACTTATACATGTTATGTAGGTACTTATAAATATATCCGGTTTTGACTTTATAAATATCTGGAATTTTTGTCGTAAGATTCGTTAAAAATAAGTGTGTATTAACAATGAGATAATTAGAAAATCCTCTTGATCAGAAGAGAAGTATTTCTAATCTCTTATCGTATTTAATCGCATTAGGTTTTTACTTGAATTTACTCGGAATCAAATATGTAAGTACTTTGTAAATTTGAAGAATTTTGTATGCTTTGTTCACATATGATTCTACTGTTTGTATTTTTCTGCCTTAGCATCACAACATAATAGAACTTTTTCTATTTCTTTCTAAAGATTTCTGAAACACATCCAAATATTCGAAAAGATTCTCCTTGCTTCTTATTATTATTCACTTGAACATGTTTAATAATACACTAATTGTTGATCTAATTTTCATAAAGCTATAATAGAACTATTATGAACTTGTTTTATTTATGTCGAACTAGTCTGATTGGTTTTGTTTATATTGACACTCCCACTCTCGATGACCTAATCTAATGTGTTTCGTATCGCTCATAATTTGTACTGTCAAAATATTTCTGATGTAAGGCTTTTAAATAACGATTAGTTTAATGTGTGAATTAGTAAAATTAAGACTACTAATTAATTTAGCTTATCATTATTAAATAATTAAAGGTTATTTAGGTGCATGGTTGTTCTGGTTAGTGAATGAGTAGAAAATTTAAATCAATTGTTCAACGAATTTTAAATACCAGTGATGGGTATCATGACTACAAAATTCACAATTTGGAGTATTTGCCGGAGAGTCACATTGAAAACAGACTTAATTTTATAGCTCAAATTGTAGTAAATGTAGAAACTGTTGATCAGAACCTTTTTCGGCACGTTCTTTGGACGGACGAAAGTCGGTTTGTCAGTAATGGTTTGCCAAACAGGCGCAACGAACACTACTGGTCCATTGAAAAGCATCATCGGTAGGCATTTAATTGAGCCTTATTTTTATGAACATACATTGAACAGCGTGAGTTATCTAAATTTCGTACAAGAAGAACTGCCTGCATTTCTGGAGAATGTGGTTTTGCAGCTAAGAAAAAGTCTGTGGTTTCAGTACGACACAGCTCCACCCTGGAAGGATTATGCAGCAATATTTAGACAACACTTTCTCAGAAAAATGGGTTGGGATTAATGGACCTAATCAGTGGCCCGGAAAGTCTCGATTTTTGTTATGGGGAGTTTTAAAAAATAAGGTGTACAAAACACCTTTGCCAGATATTAATCATTTGAAAGAAAAAAAAACACACTTTTAAGCTAATTACGGACGGTGACCTATAATATATATCTGATATATTACAAAAATATCTCTTGTGATTAAAATGCATAGAACGTGACGCACTGACGGTATAATATACATATATTTATATACAGGGTGAACCTTAAATAAGTACAAATATTTTAACTGCTGGTGTAGCTCGTCATATAGATTACTCTAGTGAAAGCCATTTTTAAAAATTTCTAATATTTACGGAGACATTAATTTTTTAAAAAACCCACATTTTGAGGACCGCTGCTTAACCAAGCTAATGAACCATATGATTTGTTGCGAGGTTGCCATATCTTCTCTAATATAAATATTACTATGACCAATGTTCAAAAATTATACATAAACGTGCACACAAGCTTACCTGTTTGTTAAAAAATTAACTATTTAATCAGTAATCCACATTTCACAAGTTAAATGCCATTGCACACTGTTAGAAAGAGACACAATACACAATTTCCTTAAGTTATTTTATGAATTATAACGAAAAACTATGATTTTCACACAACATATTAAATTTAAAAGTTTCTTCAAGCAAAGACATTTGTGTAACACTGGCAACACTGTGAACTACACGTTCAATCTGAAGCGCTATGACTCGTAAATGTATGAAAGTCAGCGGCCCTCAACAAGTTTTCTACAGAAAAATTACAAAATTTATTTAAAATTTCACTTTTTTATTTCTGATTTTTTTGTAAAAAAAACTATTACTTAATTATGTGTTCTACACAGTGAACTATACTGCTGGTTAAAATATTTGTACTTATTTAAGATTCACCATGTGTATGCGGTTTACTTGTCTGTAGGAATATGTCTCGTTACAAAGAAATAAATATATATGTATTATCGCTCGCCGTCCGTAACCGGTTTTAAACGAGAAATAATACGGAAACATTTCTCTAAAAAGTTTGTTAGAAAAAGGAAAGCCTTTTAACAGGAAAAAGATGTAGGTATGTTTCTGGAAAAAATATAATTGATGACGTCATTAGTCGGTTCTGTCAAATCCCAAATACTTTCAATTGAAAAAGGACCACGTGTCCCAAATCTTATTTAAATTTTATATTATCGAGTGTGAGACACACTGTACATGTATACCTTCTTTAGACGGTGTGCTATAAAGAGTATTTTTTTATTTAAAATGTACTGATAAATCACTTTATCACGAAAAGTTCGCCGCCTTACCCATTGACTGCCACGGTCGATTGAATTTTCTCGTTTTGCCTTGCAGGAAAGCGATGGGAGGCATGCGGCAGTCGGCGCGCTGCTCTCTCCCATGGACACCATCTTCGTGAAGCACGTGAAGGATCGCAGTCCGGCCAAGCAAGCAGGCCTACAGCGCGGCGACCGCTTAGTAGCAGTGAACGGCGTGCCAATCAAAGATAAGCCGTATTCGCAAGTCGTCCAGTTGATCCAAAACAGTCCGGAGTATCTGCATCTGCTGGTGGTGCCTAAGGAGGAGGACATTCTGCAGAGGGTAAGGACGGTTGTGTTATTTTGACAGTGATGGATGAGTGTTTTTCGAACAAAGATTGTGCACGCTTAAAAAAATAGAATTTTTAAAATTTGCATATTCAGATAATGATTTATTTAAAAAAAAAGTTAGACATTGCTATGTGAAGAATATGGCGCCTAATAGAACAGTTGATTGTAAATTTTGTTTTGCCTAAATCACAAATTTCTCACACTAAGACCTATTATTTTTTCTTGGGAGGGAGGTGTTATAGTTAAAAATATATTTTAATTATTTTTTCTTTCTTTTATTATATTATTTTAGTATATGTATAAGTCTTGTAGGATATTAAATTAAAACAATTTTATTATATGAAGCTAATTTCGTAAAAACAGAATCCGATAAGCGAGCTGCATGCAAATGATTCCAAAAGCTTCAATAATCTTCTTAATCTTAATATTAGGAATCAAATCCTTTGAAATAGATTTTTTAAATTTATTTTGAACATTGTTGCCATATTTATTCAACAGATCCTCTCATTTGTAATAAATAAGTCGATATTTCCCTTGACCTTCCCAGAGTCCCGATTTGCCATTATACATGGTGTTAGGGAATGACGTTAAAAAAATCTAAGGGCAGGGTATGTTTGAGAGTATGAAAAATTTTATATAAACGTGAATAGGTGCCCCGTCGTGCATAAACGATAGCATAGCGAACATTAAGAGGGACAGCTTATAGAAAGATAGGTAGATTTTCTTGTAAAAAATCCAGGTATATTCGTTCATCTAATCTTCTCCGAAAAATAAAAGATCCAACCAAACAATTTTCAATAATTCCTGCCCACACTTTGACTGAAAACTGCTGCTGGTGTCGCGATTTCATCCTGCCAAAAATGTTCATTGTGCCAATTAAAAACACCGTTTCTGGTAAATAAAGCTTCATCCGTGAACAAAATGAAAAAAATAAATTGCCGATTTTCTGCATTTTTTTGGCTTAGTCATTGACAATACTGCAATCTACTGGAAAATCAACCTCAGAGAAGGCTTAAACTCTCTGCAGATGATAAGGATACCTATGGCTGCTGCTCTTGCAGGATTCTCCATACATTAACATGGTGTCAGAAGCTTTGTACTTCCAGGACTTTTTTCAATCGTAACATATTTTCTTGATTTTTCACTGCTTATGCAATTCTTTGCGCTCCACAATCTACAAAATTCCCTAGTTTTCCGGTCCCCCTCAAACGTCTATGAACATTCGAAAAAGTATTTGTATTAGGTAATTGGCGGTCAGGGAATGCATCTTCATAGAAACGTCTTGCTTCATTCGATATTCCGTTTGCTTTTCCATACATAAAATATATATCGGCCAATTCTTCAAAGGAATCACGATACTCGTATTTACTTATTTTGTAAAAAATGTATTAGACTAACTTAAACACTTCAAAAACAAATGACTCAACATTTTGTGTTATCTTTTTTTGTTTAAGTCTGACATGGAATTTGTGATAAACTGACACATGCCACCTAGATTATTGTTTTTTAATTAGCTATCCAAAGTTGGTATATTGTAATGGGTAATAACTCAATTTTTATCTCGAAAAGGGTGCGTCATGTGGAAATAGTCCAAGAGGCACTAAGCATAATTAACTTGGCGATACCAATTTGTCCAAAAATCAGTGACATACATTTTTCTTGTTAAAAATGGGTATTTTCGGACCCATGTTTATTATGAACTTTTTTTCTTATTTTTAAACATAGTCCCTAGATTTTCTTCAACATCATTCTGTAACGCCCTGTATATTGATTTTTATTTGTGTATTCTATACAAAAGGTTTATGAAGATGAATGAAAGTATGATTTTATAAAATATATTTTTATATGGATATTTTTCCGTGAATTTGTAATTAAAAATTATTTAATTTGGGGCAATTTATTTTAATTTTGAGGGTTTTTAACTCCCCCCTTCTCTTCAGAAAACTCCTTATAACATAGCATCAAGAAGGATCAAATGAGTAATGGTTTAATTTCGTTTTCTTTTTCTTTCAGTTTTTTGCCAAAACGGCATACAACCCGGCCTCCAACCAACCAATTTACCCCGAAACGCCTTTGGATCGTCATACCGCGCAGCAGATCATTTCCCAAAGAATCAACCAACGCGCGCCCGAGTTCCAAGTGGACGCCATCTCCTGGCGGTCGCTCCAGCAGCCGTACGGCCAAAACGAACTAGTAGCGTTGCAAAGAACCAACTACGACCGCGGTCAGCGCAGCGCCGACGATTTGCTTTACTCGGAACCCCGACCTAGAGCGAATCAGATCAGTCACCAGCAGGAGATTTACGCGGAAATCCATCCCCATGATATCGGCCACCGTCAGAAGAGTCGGGCTGTTCCCCAGGTGCCCCTCTACAAGAAAATGGGGCGAAGGGCTAGCGAGGGTAGCATGCTGTCAGATCGGGAACAGTTCGAACCTCCCGATTATTACAGTCTGAACAGCGACGTGGACGATTACAACATGAAAGCCGTCTACAAAAGCAATTATTTGCCGGAAGCTTCGCAAAATTCCGACATGCCTGGGTTGAACTACCCCAACACGGCCAACTACAGGCTGAGCCTAGACGGAGGAAGAAGGGAATCCACCGGTTCCTTGTCTTCTTCCATCGCTGATGGCAGCAAAGACAGTCTAGGTTCCTTCGGATCCAGTTCCACGCTGACTGGTCAAGAAAAGGATGACTATATCATGAGTAGATTCAGGAAAAACGTTCAGCAAAAAGAGGAGTTCCTCAGGATGCCGACCAACGCCGAGCAATCTGTCGTGAGGCGCGAGTTTTACGGCAGGCCTAAGAAACTTGAGAGGCAGATGTGGCCTCCCAATGAACCTTTGAGGCAAGAGTCTCCCTCAAGGACGACTAAACCTCCTCACCAAAGCTTTTTACGAGTGAAAAACGATATCGATATCGAACGAGACCTGGTGCAAAACCAGAACGGTCAGATGGTCAGTGGTGATGCGGCCTACGTGGTGCCCCACCAAAGGGTGGCTGCCTCACCTAGAACTAGAGCGGGTTTCGGCAATGTGGAGAGAGTCTACGAAGCGTCCACCGCCCCTGGGGGTTTCGACGATATTGAGGATGTTAATGGAAGCACTGCCTTCGAGGATGCTTCTGGTGAAGTTGGAGATGAAAAGAGGTGAGTCAATTGATTTTTTCAATCATTGGTTGTTTTCATCCTTCACTATATCTAGAAGGTTCTTCGACTCTTCTTCTATTGTCATAGTTAATAGGTCAGTAATAATATCTAAAAGAAATATTAAAAGTTTACTTCATCTTGATATTACAAAATGAAGGTTATCATTTTGATTTCATTAGACGTTTTCGTGTAAAATGTAGTTAATTTGCTGCATCTATTAAAAATTAGAGTCAAATTCGTGACTAATAGTATCTAAACATCTATATTAGTAAAAACAAACAACATTGCAGTCCAAATGGTATCACAAGTGATTTTTAATGATTAACTTTAGAAATTTTTCAACACGTCGATATTGAAATTCTTTAGTAGTTGTTCATTTTCTTGTACCAATGAACCAAACCAATAAGTACACTAATCTGGAAAATAGGAAAAATCTTAAATTATCAGTTTTGTCAAAATACAAGCACATTGTGCGTAAGTTTACGTCCTTTTCTTCACAATTAAATACTCCTATCCTAAACATGGAGTATTAGTTATATGGCCTTATATTACGGTAACGAGAAGATTTAATCCCTTTCACCTTTTGCCTACCGCAATTCTACGATAAACTTTTCCTTTCAGGGTATACCCCCCAGGTCTCCAGATCGTCTACAAGAGGGCGAAGGACTTTGAGAGCGGACGCCCTCTACCGGAAGACGACCCGGTTCCGAGTAACCGCATGAACTTCTCTCGAAGCGAACTCGCCAGGTTGAGTTCCAAGAAACTGGTGCCGAACGTGTGCGAGCGCGCTCAAGAGTACGAGACTCGCACCGTGGAACCGAAGAGAGACACCAGCGGGACTTCCACGAATTCGGGAAATTCGGCGTTGAAGAGGATACAAAGGGACAGCCGGTCATTGGATAGCTCAGGTAGGTTTGAGTTTTTCTCAAGTAGTGAGAAGCTTTGCTTTGGAAGGTAGTGCGTTATGTTCCAAGTTGGTCAATAGATGGGTGGTTGGAAAGGTGTTTATGCAGTAATTAGATCAGTAAAATAATTTCGTTCAATATTACAGGTTATAGTACCAGTCAGTATTGTCATTATATGAAGAAAACTTTAGGATACCACTTTATAATTTTTCTAATATCGAATTCACGTGGTTTGTTCCAGTCAAATATTTTATGAGCTGATTGATGGCTAATACATAATCAACATATCTGTGAAATTTGACGAGGTCATTAACACAATTAGAACCACGAAATTGCACGAAAATTTGTATTAATCTGTCATCAATTGATATTGTTTTTCCGGAAAGAAGTACTTCAAATCATGTTCGCATTATTTGGTTTTTTGTTGACACGCTATCATGTATTTTTTTTATCTGTGTTTCGAATATAAGTATACATTTATCTCCTTGTAACTCGCATTTCAAGCGAAATTCTTTAGAATGAACCATAGTTTTGATCAATATAAGTTCTTAGCTTTGCAAGACAAAATGAAGTGTCAAGAAGAAAAATAGAGCATTTGTAACATCTTTTGAATTCAAAAAAAGACTTGTATTTCGAATTGCTTCCGAGTAATGTCCACCGCAATGCAAGAAATGCTGCAAATTTATAAATTCAATACAAAACAAGACCAAATAATTTACGCACACAAATAGAAGCATTATAAAAATATATGCAAAATCTCCTGTCCATTTATCAAAAAATGGGATGTTAGCGAATCAGAAATCTTTCCTTCCACTTCAGCAGAAACTTCACCCAGTGATTCCGTTTGGCCTTAGTACTAGTATGCATGTATGTTGTCGGCAAGTGGCACAAAACTGTGAATCGATGTCTGTCGCATCGTCGTTTTGTAGAACCCGCTTGTAGAAAAATAAGCTCTTGAAAATCTATAAATGATACTGCAGGAAACAACTACTCCGCGGGCTAATGCCCCGACCGGCATTGAATTATACCTGCAGTATCTGTGTGAAACAGCCAAGAACCCTTGTCGGCCACTCCACCTGACATAGACCGGTTTCGGGCTTGTTAGCCCTCATCAGTATGCCATAGGTGAGATGACCGACAATTGAACTGGCTGGACTGGATGGACTAGGTGTTGGTTTTTACTTCAAACACTTCCGTCTGCTGTCGATGTATTTAGTACTAACAGTTAATTAATTACTTTCATTCATATTCTATATCTGGTTTAGTTTATAATTGAGTTATCAATATCAAGAATTTTTCACGTATTATCTGTCACAATGCAGTTTCAAATATAATATTATAAACATATATGAATGACTAGTCACTCTCCAAAAATTCGGAAGTTGTAAGTGAACTTAAGATAATGTCAGATATATAGATTTCCGAAAATGATCTTTAAAAAAGTCGGGAATAATCGAATCTCAGATATTCTAGAACTATAAGCTTCTGTGCAATATTTTCTCTTACCACTTCTGATTCATATTAGGTATTATATTTATCATATATCTTAATATGGTCCCTTTAACGGATCCATATTTTTCTGACAATAGGCTTCTTGACATTACTTGTCTTTATAGTATATTTATCTTTTCTCAAATTGTTTGCTTCTATCTTTTGAAATGTATTGATATTATTATTTCACTTGTGCAAATATCGCAATAGAGGTCGGGACTTTCAATAGTACAGTATATACAGTATAGTGGGTAGCTTTCTGGTTGTCGTCGATCAGACCCAATATTAACTAGTCACTGACCACTAAATGTAGACACGTATTACATCACGCGTACTCACATGTTTCTGTTGGTTATGACAAGCAGTAAACCGAAGTATGCTTATGACATCTCTGATGACTAACCGTGACTGTTTGCTCTAGGTTCTTCCGGTCAATGTTGGTTGGAGCATTAGCCTTAATCAACCCTTGTTTATTCTGCTCATACAGTTCTGATGGCTATTTATTGAAATATTCTTTCACAACGTTTTGTATCAAATCAACACCAAAACATCTACCTTCTAACTTTTCAGTGTCCAAAATTATCAGCCAGAATCCTTCATATTAAACGTTAACTGTTTTAGTGGTTTTTAGGCTTTCACGGCCAATGCTACTATTTGATAAATAATGATTTTCCGGGTTGTTATGCCGTGACCTCGGTAACTGGTCGCTGCCAGGAACAGGATTAAAGTGCGCATCTCTAGTATTAGCTGGAATTCTTTGACCTGCCCTGGTTGTTCTCGGGCTAGGCTCTGTGAGGATAGATCCGCTATCGCTATCTCCAGCCCGACTGCTACGGTCGGAACCGCTCCTTGGATAATGGTGGTTTTCCGAGACATCCCGTAGTAGGTTTCGCCGTTTTTCACTGTCGGCATCTTCAAAGGTGTCTCCGCAAATGCTCCTTAGTTCCGACGAAGCTTCATTATCAAATGTTAACTGTCGCTGTTAGTAAATTTGAGTGTTATCATTGCATCGCCTTACTATATGGTGTAAAATAATGACAATGGGATATCTTTAGTCTTCTTTTCTATTCTTAAACTTTGGTCAGCATTCCTTCACAGGTGGATACTTGTATATGCACATGCCTTTCTGTACACTACTTTCATTCTAACCTCACGTTGATCAAAGTTGGACGAATCTTGAACAACAAACAGTGTTTAAAATCATCTAGAAACTGATCAATGTGATGTTACAAAACATCAGCTCAATGTTTCCAGGACTGACCTGACTAGGGATAAATTTCAGTTGAACTAATTTCTTACATTCAACATTGACATAAATTGTTCAGTAATTAACAGTACAATTATTAAGGTAAAGAATTTGAAAAATTATGATTATGTAATAAATACTGATAAAATTTCACCACCCATCCACGACCACGTAGCCTTCCACCATTTGTATACATTTTGTTTGGTGGTGAGCAGGAAGCTACGAGAGCTGTAGCAGCATCACCGAGCTTCCACTGTTCGGCGGTAGAGGGCTTTCCGGAAATGTGATCATTTCCAGCGGAAGCAAATATTTGCACTGCCCACCGCCCTCTGAGTATGGCAAGCCCACAGGTTAGACTGAACTAGGTGTTGGCGTGTCTTGGTTATCCTTTTCCCCTTCATCTTTATTAACGACGGTATCTTCGCAGGCGTGACAATTAATTCATTGGCTGGATCGTATGCGAGCGTCTGCACCGCCATTGACGTCCTTTATATTTTGCAAAAAGGGGCAGATATGCATTTGGTGTTAACGTCAAAATCAATATTTTGATAGCATTAATAAATCAAAATTAATCAGCCAACATATCAACTTAATGTAGCGGACTACTGTTTTTATTGTTATAGATATTTATTTGATAGAAAACTTAAACTGATACTACTCTGAAATAACATATTTTTGAGGCATTTTTTCCATTTATACGGACGCCCATTATGCATCTAGTCGGCGTAGGAAGACAGTCTCGGGATCAGATACGTGATTATTAATGATTGTTGTCATAATAACGCTTTCTTAGAGTATGCTATTAAATTTTTATAAACGAGACATAAAGTGTACCGAAATGGAGAGAGTTAGTTTATACAAATCCTGGAGGTGTGCGAATTTCAATTTTTTAGGCTCACTGAAATATCAGTTCCCAAGATATCTCCCCAGGTGCAACGATTACAGTAAATTTATAATAATTTCATATTTCTATATTTGTAACTGTGTGGAATTACGTAAAGGCACTTGTTGACTATCTGCACCTTGATTTGTATAAATTATGTCAATTAATATCAGTTTTCTTATGTGTAGTTAGAAGTTTAATAATGTACTTTCTAATTTTGAAAACATTAAAGAAAGTTGCTCGCATATGTTTTCGCGTTGCTTCATATGACTTAGTTTTCAAATAATAGATGGCATCGAATCTGGTCTTTTAGTTGGACAGGTTATTATTCCGAACTAACGTGTTCTAAATGGCCATGTTATCTCTGGTTTTGGTATTTATATTTATCAGTTAGATTTGTCATTTGACTCGCAATACTTCAGCCATGGATTTAAGTTACGCCTAAACTATTGAATTGCTCAGCCGAAATAATAAAATTTGCAAGTATTTTACCAATAACAAACAAGCATCCGTTTTTGCGTATTTTTATTTTAATTCACAAGTGCATCGTGCTTTGTTTGCCATAATCTGCATCCCAATCCTGTTTTCATATGTTAGCATAACATTAACACCGTTTGTTGACTGGTTGTTGTTTCCATTTAATAGTTAAGGTGTGAACAGTAGCGATTGTATTTGTTTCGTAAAAGTGTAGTAAATTGTCGACAAATTTTTGTTGTTGCAGTAACAGTCTTTGTTGACAAGCATAATTCATGTACCCAATCCACGACTTATTCAAAATAATAAATACGTACAGCATAGTCAATAATTCATCACTCATTTTTATTAAACTACAATACTATATTTTTATTTTACAGATACGAATTTATATTTTAACCGTAAAGAAACGTAATATTTGCCTCAATATGTTAAATCAGTTTTCTACTTATTCTTTTGAGCAAGTCGCAGCATTTTTTTACTTTTTTTCTTGTTAACAGTAATGTCATTTCTTATTTTAAATAATTACTAAACAAGTGTATATTTTATCTGCATTTTCTGAATGAGTGAACATTTTGATTTAATTCACTCCGAGAGTACTTGACTTGAAATCAGGTTTCTTTAAAAATTCACTGCTTGACTTGATTTTTTATCATTACTAATTGACTTGCTACTACGTGACTTAATTCAAGTAGCTGTTACTGACTTGGCTTTCTGTCAAATCAAGTAGTTCGAAGCTCAATTCATTTCATGAATTCTGAGTTATCTTCAGCTGTCCACAAAAATGGATAAGACAAATTAACTAATGAATTTTTTATAATAAGGTAAATGTCCTAAATATCGACCATTTTAGATTATGAAGTATGGAGTAGCTTAGGTCTTGCCAATTTGCATATTGTCAGCAATTTATATATTTCCAACATTTCTCATTTTTCAATATGGTGTGCCGATTTATTACTGTAGTTTGGGAATTGTCCGGAAATTATAGAAATGTTCGATTGATACTGTCATTGCTAATAAATTTTGTTTCTTTCTTATTTTAGTTACAAATTTAAATGATCTGTCGATAATCAGGACGTCATCAATATTTGGAACTTTACCTTAATGTTTTCTGTATCTAGTGTGTTATTAACACGAATGTTGTGCGACTTAACGACATCACCAGATGGTTTCCGTTTACTGACATCGACGACGTTACTTTTCAGACACGTCAGGGAATGAGGCGATTAAGGTGCGCGCCCGTTCTAACTCGGCAGAGTCGTGGGTTGCTGCATTGGGAGACGACCGCAACAAAGAGGGAGCCAAGAGGATCAGCAGACAAGATGCGGTCGTTGCCGACAGAAATAAGGCGAAAGGTAGGAGACTGATTAGATTTAGAATCGTCGCACCCTCGTTTGGACGTCTTTTAAATTCTCTTTCTTTATTCCAAATTTTAAGCTATCAAATCTGTATTAAAGTTTTAAGAATGGTACTGAAATTCTTCAAGAGTTCTTCAATATTCTGAGTACATGCAACTACCACAAATTTCTGTGCTCAAAATAAGACACTAATACATTTGACCCCCAAGTTGCTTTGATTGCAGGGGCGTTAACGTTAAAAAAACTAGTGTTGTGAAATAGACAACAACCTCTTCTTCCACGTGTTATCACTAAAACTTAAGAACATCTGATTCTGAGGTGTGGCAATTAAGTTCCGGGAACACCGAAAAAACAAGCAAATTAAATTTCGCGAAAATTGTATTATCGGCCTTCACAATAGTCTCCCTCTAATTCTACACAACGATTCCAACGTTGCTCCCCCGATTGGAAGCACCCTTGGTAATCATCCGCAGTTAACCCGTTCAGCACCACGGTTACAGCTTCTTTGACCTCCTGTACGCCGCCATGATGAGTTCCCTTGAGGTGCGACTTTATCTTGGAAAATAAATAAAATCGCAGGGGGGAAATATCGGGGCTATAGGGTGGGTGCGGCAACGTTGGAATACCTTTTTTTTGCCAAAAACTCTTGCACAATGAACAAGGAATGGGCTGGCGCGTTGTCGTGGTGCAAGATCCAGCCGTTCTCGGCGAGTTCGAGTCTCACACGGAAAACACTTGCCCGCAGCCGTTCCAGGACGCCAACATAGAACTGTCCAGTCACTGTCTGGCCGGCAGGAATATATTCACGATGAATGATGCCGTGGATATCGAAAAAGCGATTAACAATGATTTCAGTCGTGACTTGGACATCCTCGCTTTCGTTGGTCGCTCTCCATCCTTTTCCACCCACTGTTTACGGGTCTCGGGGTCATACTCAAATATCCAGGTCTCGTCTCCAGTGACTACCCGACTCATCCAGACTGTACCGTCGCTCCGAATACGGTAAAACAAATCCTCAGATCAATCAGATCGATTTTCGCATGTTTTTCTGTTCACGGGTGAGAACATCTGGCACCATCTTTGCGCAAATCTTTCGCATATTCAAATTTTCGTGTAACATCTTGCGAACGGTTTATTTGTTGGCGTTTAACTTGTCAGACAACGCTCGAATGCTTAGGCGCCGGTCAGACGTGATCAGTGCACGCAAGCGGTCAACATTCGCGTCAGTACAAGAGGTGATAGTAGCTCCTTCACGTGGATCGGCTTCTACCGATCGACGCCCTTCCTTGAACCGTTCAAACACGCGTGTTTTCATCATGCACTCGTCTCCATACATCTCCTGCAATTTTCGAAGGATTTCCGAGTGTTTTTCGCCAGATTTTTACTAAAAATTGAATCACAACACGTTGCTTGTAATTTGAGTCACTCATTTTCACGACGCCACCAAAAAATACACATAAAACACAAACCAAACGTGCTATCGATTTCATCCTTGGACTGAAACTAAAAGGAAGGTCCCCCCTCTCTAGAAAAACGTTGACGAACGATGCAGTGTTGCCAATTTTCGAGTTGTAACTAAATTCCCGGAACTTAATTGCCACACCTTGATCATATAATTTCTAAAACCAAAGTTTGTACGTTCAAAGGAAATAATATAGTTAAAACAGAAGTAAACTGTTAAATCCCATAATTTAAGTCAAGGATTTCATGTACGCGGAATGTTGAGGCGCTCTGTATGTAAATCATGCACAGTATTTTAAAAACACAAATGAGTGTTTATCAACAGCCATATTTACAATTCCCGACCCTTGATCTTTCTGAAGTGGCGCTTGTTTCTGAAAAATTGTAAAAATAAACAGATCGGTTAATACGTGAGTCACACATCATCCGACTGTTTAGATATTATGTTTGTACTTTCATCTGTCAATGGATAACCGTTCTTCCATGATGTCAGACTTTAGATATCATCTATCGCCAGCGTTTTTGTGTTTATGAACAAAATCCAAAAGTCACATCAATCTACGAATCAAAACAGACAATTCATCTCTTCGAATATGATTGATGATGTGTACTCTCACCTGTGGTATAAGCAGGGCACCTGAATTTTTATTTCTTTTTTCAATCGCCGGTAAAATTGAAACAACCTATCTGTTTTGCGCTGAGCTGTTTGTTTTTTTTTTCTAAATATATTTGCAGTCAGTTAATGATCGATTATTTGAACCCGTGCATCATTAATAACGTTTCTAGTTTTGTCAGATGAAATAATTCCGTGGTTAAATTGGTGCAAAATGGAAATCAAAGTGAATGTATCGTTAATCTTACTTTTTAAATGTAAAAATTCTTTTATCACTGCTTCCAATTAACAGTGTTCATGTTAACTTTAAATATATCTTAACAAATATTAATGTATTTATGTAGATTCGTCACTTTTTTAATGTAATATGTTGCACTGTAATGTTTAGTTACCATCACTGCTTCTAGAGTTAAATATTTAATGTTGTATTGCACCTGACTTTACCAGGGTTTCTAGTTGTCCAGCAATTCTTTGCACAGCTGCTTTTAGACCTGTAACCAAAAATAATATACAATGACTTGCTTAACGTTTAGACAGAATAAGGCAAATGCAATTAGATAAAAATTTGACTTATATCCAAGTTCATAATGTGAAAATAGGGTAGTAAAATTTGTAGTAATGTAATCATCATTAAGTATACAAACGTTAATATTCAAATTAGGTATGTTCATTTTTTTTCGTCTCCAATCATACAGTGCGAGTATATTCCGTTTTGGATGGTTTTCATGAATATGTATCTTGAAAGATAGCTCAAAACTGTTTTTGCAATACTATGTGTCGAGATAAATTGAGTGTGTTAGCAGTCTTTTCAACACTCTTCCTTTCTGACTTACAGGGAAGAAATTGGGAAAGGTGCATTTTTTAACTACTGTTATAATATCTATGGTTAATGTTTTGGTATCTGTAGGTAACTACTGACTGCTTTTTCTGTATAATGCAGTGACGTAGGTACTCATTTTCTTTCTGGAGAGAACGCGTTCAATCGTTTTCCGAAAAAGCAGCATACTATCGCGAAGAACGCTTTGAACTATCTTCAGTAATTTCCGAAATACGCATGGAAACCTTTAAAAATGTACAGTAGCTATAAAACATTATTTTCTAATTTTATTAAAGTCCCTATTGAAACCATCAATTATCTTTAATACATCTCTTATCACGAAACGCATAACGGTATCGACAACACTTAAATTTTTTTTTTTTTACTTTGTCAGAAAGCGATACCGCCATGGAAGTTACAGCACACCCCCCGTACGGCGACCTACCCCCCCTCATTCCCGAATCCGTCGAGCACATCCACCTTGCCCCCACAGTTTCCATCACACCCGCCCCTGACCCCAGCAAGGCCGTTAGGCCAACACAGCTAGATCTAGAGGGGCCCATTCGGCCCGCCAGGCACCTAAAACCGCCGTCGACGAACGTCGACCTTCCGGTGAGGCGGTCCAGCTCACCTAATTGTGAGTGCAGAAATCGGTTTTGTTTTGGGACTACTAAAATGTTTTCGAGAGGTTAGCTAACACGTGGATGATTCTCTAATGATTTATTTGATAGCTGTATCGAAAGTTATGTCAAATGTAGCACACATTTCGTATTACATCTGTAAAGTGGCCAACACTTACGCCTGATTTAAGCTCTTTAGACCGGAGGTAACAACGCCGTATGTGTCTGTTTTAAAAAAAGGTTACAAACTTTGGAAGATAGCAGATGAATCATAAAAATATAAGATAGGAATTCCTGTTCAAAAATGTGTCATTTTGGCACAAGAGCTGTAAAAGTGCTAACATATTTTTATTCTCAATACCTGTTATGCTCCGTAAAAGACTTTACGACACAATGCTTACTCGTGGAAAACTCGACTCGAGTCCATACAGGTTACGTAAAGCAAATTTCCTTGTGGAAGTACAGGATTTTGCAGTCATCATCTTATCTAACGACGAAGCCTGCTTTACAAGTGATGGTTGTTTTAACAGCAGCCGTCGGAAGACATCAGCCTCAGTTTGTGACCCCAAAAATAAGTCAAGCGGATTTCGGACGAGCGATCAAGGAGGCCACACCCAATTGGACCACCTATCCATCATTCGGGAAACACATGATCCAAATGTCGCACTTGTCGTGCATAATGTGTCATCCTATTTAACGACGAAGCCTGCTTTACAAGTGATGGTTATTTTGACAGTAATACGTCATAGCCGTCGGAAGACATCGGCGTCAGTTTCAGTTAACGTCGGCTGATATTGTCGGAAACAATCTGATGGAACCGTATCTGTTACCACCTCGCTTAGATGGCAACGTTTACTTTGGAAAATGTTCCTTTGGTCACAACGCGAAGAATGCAATAACACCCTAGCACATTTCACGCTTGAAGTACGTAATCACTTAAATGTGGAATATCCTGATGTATGGATAGAAAGAGAAAACCTGTTAGATGACCAGCCCAAAGTCCCGGTTTGACACCAATGGACTGTGGGTTACATGAAGGTAAAGATCTATGAGACATCAGTAAGGTCCCAATATGAGATTGAATGGTTTTTCATTCAGCAAGACCCGTAACTATTTCAAAGAATCCGTCTTTATAGGTGTAGTGAACATCGTAACAACATTGCATCGTAAAGTCCTTTAAGGATGCATAACCAGTACTGAGAATAAGCAATGTCCCTGACTCTAGCGGCAAAATGACACATTTTCTGATGTCTGAAAATTTTTACTCTCTATTGCACCCCGCACAAAATAATAATCTAATTGGACACAACGTATTCTAACTGTACATAATGAGTTCTTGCACCTCAGTAGTCTTAGGTTATTCCCCCTTTCTTCAAGTAGTTGAAAATTAATTCACAAACTCGTTACCGGCAAAGGTACAAAACTAATTTTCTATATCTAACATCTATTTCAGAACACTTGCAATCATTACAGAATCATCTCCACAATGTAACAGGCTTTATTAACAGTAATTTACTCCTTGGCTTTTTATCTGATAGATTAACTCTAATAATCCTTCGGCACTCGGCGTCTGGGTCTTTGCGTTTGCAGTTGCGATAACTTGAGTTCCGCCCACGTGATCACACGCCGTCTAATTCATTTTCTAATTTTCCGCTTTTCATTTTACAGTGGGAGATAAACCGGTTGTAGTTAAGAGGAGGACTAAAACTACTAACATAGGTAAGTATAACCTCACATTTGTAACAACTCATCAATAATTATTTGTTCTTGTATCACACAATCTTTGTATCCATCGCATTATACGCATATCACTCGTTCTCGATTGGCGCATTTTTGATACCGTTTCAAATAGTTCATGTGGTAATTTTTTATTTCCAAAACTCAAATGTTTTTTCCCATAACTTTCATATTAAGAAACAATCAATTTTTTTCTAAATGTTTATCTTCGTTAATTTTAATCAGCCCTTCTGTCTCGACCAAAATGATGGGTTTACTACGTTTGATAATTTATGCAGTTTATGTGTTTATCACTTTTATGCTTTAATGCATTATACAGGGTGTTACAAATTAGTAGGTCAAGCCGTTAAGCATACATTCTTTAGAATTAAATAATGGGACTTTTCTTTTGCCACTTTTTTTCTTATCGGTGGCTTGGTAGAGGACGGGTTGCACCTGTTAAATGGGCATCCCATTTCCCCGACCTCAACCCGTTGTAGTTTAGTTTCTGGAATTTTATAAATAGGCTCAAAAAAAATAGGAGGCACCCTCCTTTGCTCCGTTCGTGCTTTGATATTTTAAACCAAAAATACGCAGAAAGTGTGCCGACGTAAGTTAAAAATAAGCGCCAAATTTCAACGAATATCTCTAAAATCATCGGAGCTATCAATTAAAATCCTTTTTTCTACGTTCATGCAAAAAACAAAACTTTGTTGAACTATATTTAGTGGAAAAAGTGGTTCTTTATTGCACTAGTGCAATAAAAATGTTATTGGATTCATCTGTCATTCTACTACAGCGTTTTCTCATCATGACAAACATAAACGTTCAAATCAACGTCATATTTTCCTATACTTAGTGTCACCTAAATAAAACGTTTTTTGGTTTTTGCATGAACGTAAAAAAAATATTGTATGCAACTCGTACAAAAGTAACTATTAAAAATGTTTAATTTGACGCACTGTATTTTGTAAATGGAACTCAAAAAAAGTTCTATTATTTTAGTCCAAAGAATATGTGGCTAACGGCTTGACCTACTAATTTTTAACAGCCTCTTGTAGTGGTGCATCTAAGGGAGGTAATGTGAACAATGTTTTTTTTTTCCTATTGTTCTAACCATCTTTCCATCAAACCAAAATACTTGATGCGCCACTGCATTATAGCAGCACCTGAACCCGCTTGTGTAGCAATAACTGCAATATACGTGCCCTGCAGTTCAGTTATTACTCAGCTGCTGCTTGATTATTCATTTCTATCATCGCCATTTTTGTTAATACTCTCGAATTATTTCACCAAGCATATACAGGGTGATTCATTAATAATGGGACAGAACTTAAGGGCATGTTGCTGACCTCAAAATAGAGCGATTAAGCTAAATATGCCTTATCCGAATGTTGCTCTTTTTCGATCTACAGGGTGTTATTATTTTTCGATCGCATCGACCGTATTTTATGAAATTTGGTATAGGGGGGTGGCTTGGGACTAGAAATTTGAATATGTCGACGATTTTGGTGTATGCTAAAGGGCGCCACCAATGATGGTTTGGGCTCCTTTAAATCGCTACGACTTTTTTGTGCTACACTGTGTCTTATTTTGGACTGGAAAATTTTCTTCCCTATGTTTTCTAGTTTAAAAAAAGGTACACCTTGTTGATGTCGTTAGAAGTAATGGTTTGTGAGAAAAACGCATCTAAATCTCATGATGCATGCAATTTATCTAAAAGTAAAGTAACTTGTTGCGTAAGTAATGGGCCGTACTGTAACAGCATAGTACTGTGATCAAAATAAGCGAAATTTCGTGAAATTTGCTTCAAGCTATCGAAAGATAAGAAAGAAAATGTGCTTTATTTCTTCAATGTTAACACCCTATGTCTTTGTTATTATTGATTTTGGTGGATTTTTGGATTTTTTTAGGATAAGCTAAAGTAAATAGACTTATTTTGGTTGCAGCATTATGCTGTTACAGTGGCCCATTATTTACGCAACAATTTGACTTTACTTTTAGATAAATTGCATGCATCATGAGATTTAGATGCGTTTTTCTCAGTAACCATTGCTTCTAGCGACATCAACAAGGTGTACCTTTTTTAACTAGAAAAGATAGGGAAGAAAATCTTTCCAGTCCAAAACGAGATAGAGTGTAGCACAAAAAAGTCGTAGCGATTTAAAGGGGTCCAAACCATCGTTGGTGGCGCCCTCTAGCAGATACACCAAAATCGTCGACATATTCGAATTTCTAGTCCCAAGCAACCCCCCTATACCAAATTTCATAAAATACGGTCGATGCGATCGAAAAATAATAAAGAAATTGTGATTTATTTTTTCAACTTTGACACCCTGTGTAAATCAAAAAAGAACAACATTCGGATAAGGCATATTTGGCTTAATCGCTCTATTTTGAGGTCAGCAACATGCCCTTAAGCTCTGTCCCATTATTAATAAATCACCCTGTATAATTCCTAATTCATATTACACCATTAAAAAACAGTATTTCTTCCCACATTTTCTTCTATTCCTTGAGATTTCTTTTAGGTATTAATTTATCAGTTATCACTCATATTTCAAACTTTTTTACTCATTAATCGTATAAACGTTTTTTTGTCAGAGGCCAATGTTTCTTTACTGTTTTGGTGAATCATTCACTGTTTTCGTCTCGACTTATTTGAAACAATATTTCTGTGGTTTCTCTCAAAGGTATTGCTAAGGCTTGTTTTGACTAATGTATTTGTGCTTTCCAACAACTGCAAATGGTAATAATGTGACAATTTTCAGCTGAAGATGAACGCGCTATGCGAAGGGAATCCTACCTCAAAGCAACAGAAGGTGGAAGAATGCATATCGACAGTGACCTTAGTGACGGCGGTGACATCTCCTCGCAAGTGTTAAGAAGGTGAGTTCTTTCAAATATTTTATTGGATTTATTTATAATTGATAACAGACTGAACAGATGCGATATATTGTTGCTATTTTATCATCATTTGGGAAGTATTTACGTAGCAAATTCAAACGTTGAGCTAATTAATTGTTCATAATATACTAATTATGGTTGTTTGTATTCGTTAACATAAATTCACGCCGTTAATAATAATGTTGGCCCTGGTGTGTTTGGTAATGAATATTTTGTCACACAAAAAATCGAATATTTCTGTATTTAACTTGAATACATTTGATTCAAAATGTCAAATTTATAAAAATTATTTTCCTTCAAAAAACTATGAGAGAAACTGTTGTAAAATAATTTGTTCAGTCTGTGTATCCAATAACCTTAATTTGGGCCCCCACACACCTGGTTCTTGTCACTACACTGTCTCATCACCTTTCGCTGACAGCCGTCTGAAGATCGGGCACGGCGGGCCACTTTGTTGCTTCTGGTCTTGTGGTATCACTTTAGGAGTATCAGATTTCGATGAGAGATTGGCTGATATAATTCACATTTTTTATAAATATATGGCGAAATGCCGTAGTCGGTGTTATAATATTTTTATACGTGATTTAGCGCGAGTTTTCATCACCTGTCGTATTAAATAATAGTCGGTTTGGTGCCTGGTGGAATTTTTACCATACTTTCGAACATTGGTGATGCACACAGTGGTCAAAAAACATTTGAAACAATTTTTTGCACACTGTATTATTTCGGTATTTTCGCGAAGAATCATAATAAATGTTTTAAAAACGTCACTGATTTTTAAAATTGTTTTAAATATTATGTTTTGTCCATGGATTGTCCAGCACCTCTATACTTTTTCTTTCATTTACCCTCTTAAACAATAGTGATCGAGTCGGGACTGTGACGTGGCTAAAATCCTTATCCATTTATTGCCAACAGTGGAACTAGCTATGCTTATGGAAGAGTTGAACTCGAAAGCGAACATCATTTCTAAAGAAATGTCGCTAGTTGAAGGGATATAAATATATTTCCATCATAATGTTGCTCTTTCCATTCAATTCCTCTCATTCATGCATTTGGCAATAAATGGATAGGAAATACGAATCTTTGCCACTTCAGAGTCCAGATTTGACTATTAAGGATTTTTATTTATGTGGATATTAGAAATAAATAGTTTATGGAGGTACTTATTTCGGTAATAATATTGAATTAATGAAAACAAAACTGAAGTATTGCTGACATCTTCCAGTTGATCAAAGGTTCCAATCTTTTAAGGATCATGATCAATCACAAGAATCAACTAAAAAATTGCTTTAGGAACAAAATATATACATTTAAGGTTTCCACTTGTTCTAGTCTAGGTGTCAGAGGTTCTGTTGACCGTAAAATTTCTACTGAAGGTTTTTCAATCGCTTTTATTCTTGCTTAATATGAAGAAAACTAAAAATGGGTACCAAAATTCGATGTGCAATATACTTTTAAATCACTGAGAGGGAGGTTTAAATATTTTCCCTAAAATTAATATTTTTTGAGATGTTTAAGAAAAATGAGAAAACCACCTTCTTATTTGTTTAAACAATATACGAGGTGTGGCAATTAAGTTCCGGGAATTTGTCAGTGACAAAACATGCAAATTAATTCGCCAAAATTGTATTATCGACCTTCACAATAGTCTCCCTCTAACTCTACACAACGATTCCGACGTTGCTCCCACAATTGGAAGCACCCTTCGCAATCCTCCGCAGTTAACCCGTTCAGCACCACGGTTACAGCTCCTTTGACCTCCTGTACGCCGCCATGATGAGTTCCCTTGAGGTGCGACTTCATCTTGGGGAATAAAAAAAATCGCAGGGGGCAATATCGGGGCTATAGGGTGGGTGCGGCAACGTTGGAATGCCTTTTTTGCCAAAAACTCTTGCACAATGAACGAGGAATGGGCTGGCGCGTTGTCGTGGTGCAAGATCCAGCCGTTCTCGACAAGTTCGAGTCGCACACGGAAAACGCGGGCCCGCAGACGCCAACATAGAACTGTCCAGTCACTGTCTGGCCGGCAGGAACATATTCACGATGAATGATGCCGCTGATATCGAAAAAGACGATCACCATTGCCATTCAGTCGTGGACATCGTCGCTTTCGTTGGCCGGTTTCCACCCTTTTCCGCCCACTGCTGACTTTGTTTACGGGTCTCGGGGTCATACTCAAATATCCAGGTCTCATCTCCAGTGACTACCCGGCTCATCCGTTTCTACCGTCGCTCCGAATGCGAGACAACAAATCCTCGCTGATCGATTTTCGCATTTTCACAACGTTACTAAAAAAGTTACTTCCGAAAAATACACAACAAACACAAACCAAACGTGCTGTCGACTTCAACCTTGGACTGAAACTAAAAGGAAGGTCCCCCGTCCCCCTTCTCTAGAAAAACGTTGACGAAGTGTTGCCAGTTTCCGAGTTGTAATTAAATTCCCGGAACTTAATTGCCACACTTCGTATATTGCATATCAAATTTTGGTGCCCATTTAAAGTTTTTCTGTTCTCATGGGTATAAACAAGTGAACAAAAAAAAACTTCAATAACAATTATTCGAATATTTTCAGCTTCTGGCGCCTGGATTATTAATGTAGTTTGAGCGTATGAAAAAATATAACTCGTCAAGCATTATACAGCCAAGGTGTCTCAAAAATTCTGCGCTCCTAATTCTCTATTTTTCCATCTCTCTAGTGCGCATAGGCGGTGGCGCCCTCCAGTGTTTCCCGGAGACATTCAACAGCTCCGCAAGCTGTTCGAGGACGCTGCTTCCTCCTTGGGGTGAGCTGGAGACGGCCTGCTTACTAAGTTCCACTAACAACTAACATCTTAGAACGCGTACGAAACGATCCTCGTAAGGTAGACGGGTTTTCCAATACTACTGTAGAGAAAATTTCGAAACATTGGTACCTGTTTGGATTTTTCGATTGGTTTATCTAATGCTCACAGTTTGTGTATATTACGAATAGGATATCTGTGCCAAATTATAATAGAATATAAATTGAGCGAAAATAATTCGATCTATACTTTCTTGCAAGAAACATTATTACTAATATCAAAGAAAAAATGTAAGAAACTACTTCTCTCTTCATCTCAACAGAGAAATATTTTTTAAATTTAAATGTTGGTATCTTCATTCAGAATCGTTAATTAAATACAAAAAAAAGTTGTATTGTATTATCTAATTCCATTTGTAACTTGGGTTTGATAATATAATTTTTCAACATCTCATCTATATCGTCTACCTTATGGGAATCTGCAGTAAAACTAATCCGCTAAAAAAATGTATATAGCTAGTAGCTTTAATAACTAATTGAATTTATATCTGCCTACTTTTTCCATACTAATATTAATTTTAACTATACTCAATTTGCTAGAATTTAAAAATTCTTAGTTTTAAATGTTTTTGCTTGATCTGAAAAATAGAACACGTGATTTAATCAAAACACAAACTTCCCATAATTCAAATTATAAATAACGCATACTAAGAAAAATGCAATGAATTTAATTCAGAGACGTTAATGCGGTAATAGGCGTCTCTACAGAACTAACTCAATTTACAGCAGAATGTCTGAAAGCGGTCTGTGGATTGATTATCAGAATAATTTATCTGGTAATGAAACAATATCCCCGGCCAACCTTGTCAAGGTTCTTAGTATAACGCTTAATTACAAAATACCTACGCTAATAAATTTTAGCACGGAAAAGTTTTTAAAATATAATTCATGATATAGTAGCAATAATAACAGAAATGTCTTCTTGTCAGATTCAGTTTTCGATTCCTAATACTTACGTAACCTCTGCTACCAGTGGTGCAGTCCATAGACTAATAATTTCATGTAGATCGTAATCAGTTACCTTCTCGGCTTCGCCTAATATGTAGCTACTTGATTACCTTGGAGTCAGACTGCAACACACTCTGCACGTTTGCACAGGACTGGTATATTCGATCAGACGTAAAAAATAAATCCACCTGAAATAGAGAAGATAAAATAATGTCATTGTTTAATAATGCTTTCGGCAACTTGATGTATAGAGTATAGATATATGTTGGTACTAGACAAGTTTCTCCAAAATAAAGCAATTTCAAGGACACCACATATTTATATCTGTTTCAAATTCATTTGGATTTGGGAGAATTATTTGTAGGATTACGTAGTATATTTCTGAATAAATTTATTTTACAAGCAATCTATAAACATTTTAGATGCAATATTTTGAAGCGCCTTTAAAATAACATCGTTACATGCGAGTTTATTTAGACAGTAAAATCCCGAGAAAAAATTCTTGCTACAAAGATGTGTTGTCCAAATTGTTTCATACAAATGTCGAGGTACTTAAAAACTTGAAAGAAAACCATATGTTACGACTGACTTGTTGTATAAAGGCTGTTAAATACTGTGCGATATCGAATGTTGAACGTTTATCGAATATACAGCGTTGCTATATAGTTGTTAATATTCAAGGGCGGATAATAGGATTTGAAGATGATAATAATTATGTTAATCATTTAGGGACTTCGTTAATAAGTTATAATTTGTAAATTTTAAAATTTTAGACATATTATCCACTACCAAATGGCCAATAAACTTTATTTGTGAGTATTAATTACAAGTATGCACATAAAATAATTTTCAAGCTTTCATTTCATATTAAATTGTCAATAAAACTAATTTAAATAAATTTCTCACGGTCGACGTTAATAAAATGCGTGTAATTATGAACATTTTGCGTAATTTTTTATTTTGTCATGTTGCTCTAGATATGATTATTAATTTTTTCTTTAAACTAGAAACAAATTTTTGCCGGATATTTAGTAAACTGTGATTTTGTAAAAATTACAGTAACTTAATTAAATTGATTTACAAAAAAAAAACAACTTTTTACTACACATTTATTCTCATAGTAAATCAACGTTCATATCGTACGACCGTTTAAAAAAATTAAGCAACATAATCATAATTCTGTATTTTCCTTGTCGAGCTGCAGTAAGTCAAGCGAGATTTATCGCCCAAGAAGTGAAACCAAACAAATTTACATATATTAAATCAGAATAAGTATTAATAACTCCTTATTTGGTATTAACATTACAAGTTGAGAGCACCGGTTATTTTACTTGAATGCGTTTTTACTGTATTGGACGTGCTTGATTTATAGTAGATGGAAGAATGTGCCTTATGCGTCTACATTCAGAAACTTCTTAATAAATTAATCCTATTTTCCCTGCTGCACGCACTAGGTGTCGTTTTTTATTTTTGTGAATTGCTTTACTCGAACTAGCATTCAAGCTGAGCAACAAGAACTCTTCTTTAATAGAATTATACGTATTTCTGCTTGCCTTGCATGAACACATTTGTTAGGTTCACTTTCATACCTGAGAAGCTGAGACTTGAACCTGGGGAAAAATCTAATAATTTGCTTATAATAAAATTCCAAAACGTTCAGTCTGTAATAAGTACAAGAGATATACCTCAAAAAGATTTCTTGGCATTATTAATTTGCCATCAGAGATGAAATTTCAATCAGCAGTTCGCGCTCTAATTATTCCATAAAACTGAATTTTCGGCGGGAAGTTTCTCAAAATTCGTGTCTTGTGTCATATGACGCGAATATATTTCACGCCTTGGTAACTTCAACCGTTTCTTTCACATCTGCGGTAATGTTCCTTTCTGGTCTGGGTAAACAGAAGGTGTTTTACCGTGAGTTTGAACATTATCTTGACGTACAAGGTGGCATAACTACACACATATTTCCAGAAATGTTTTTTTTATTTAAATTTCGTTTTTAATTTAAATATTGCAAAAAATGTTCCTCTTTGTTGGTGTGGCAGTTTTGTCTTTACATTCTAACCGTTGATCGTGATGGTACCAGGTGTTTTACAAATTATTGCATTCATATGGTTGGAGAATGATTACCCTCTTACTAGTTCTTATTGCATGCAGACATCTGCTGCAAGCCTAGAGAGAGTTTGTTTTGCTAATTTTTCAAATGAGAATTTATCAGTACTATTACAACGACTACTATAGGTCTGTTCTCACAAGAGTCACGAATTGGTTTCAAACTGTTAGAAATATTCGACCAATTAAGTTGTGAATGTATTTTCAGTGCATGTAGTTTAAGAAGTAGTTGGTCGAATATTTCTGACAGTTGCAAACTAGTTTCTGACTGCTGTGTGAACAAGCCTATTATTAACTAATACTGTAGTAAATTCACTTAAATATTTAGAATAAGTGAACATATATCATTTATTAGCAAAGGTCTGACATGGATTTTTAAGACCCGTAAAAGCCGGTGAAATAATCATGCCAACACTTTACCGTATTCTGATGAATGATCGCGACAATCTTAGTTATGAACAGCTTCAATTTAATATAGTGAAAATGAGAATTAGTTTGTGAATGTTGATACGTCAATTACGTCTTCTCTGATTTATTTACATAACCTTCAGAGACATACAGCATCTGTGCGGAAGGCAATGTATCAAACATTTGAGGTTTTGATAGTATTACAAAATTTAAAATTTGCTTACCTAGTGCTCACAAAACAAATTATTTTCTTTTGAACAAAAGTTACGTTTATATGAACATTTCTTTATGAATTTAAATCTACATTTCGTTGCCAATGTTTGTAAAAGGGCTAATAAATCACTATTTATAAAAGAAATGTTAGAGATCGATCAATAAATACAACGTTATCTTCTAGCACCAAAATTGCCTTAAGCATGAAATACTATTGCCTTTCAAGCACATCGACAGCTCAATTATGTCCAAGAACTTACGTGAGAAACAATAGAGACACTTTTTAGCGTATTGCTCGCACTACTCATAGATAAAAACCCCAGATATGAAGAAGAAGCCGTGAAACTTAACGAACTTAGCCTACTGTGCAGCATCGGACAAATGTAATTGATGCGCCATTGTTTGTTCTCACTTTCGCCGTTCCGTTTCCGATTTCTCCGCTAGTTTTGCTCAGCGGAGCATCGGAATGTTACACAACTCTCGACTTGATTTTTTTCCTCCACTTACAAGAACGCAACAAATGGTTTGCCTCATAGAAAGTTAGTACATGAGGCGAGTATTAATTGCGATATCACGTAAAGGCCGAACGGATGCACCTGTTGCTGTAGCATATTCTTCACATCGTTGCTGATCTGCCTTCTCTAGATGATAACTAGATCAAAAGGTTTTATAATGACAATAAAACATACAGTTTAGAACTGTGGAGCTGTAATGATCGGCAGGAATAACAAAAATAAGAATAGAGGATCAAAGAATTGCTGTATATACAAAATTAACTATGACTAAGTACAAATATTTTAAGAGGGGAGAAAGAATTAACGGAATTGGCCTAGAACAAAATTCCAAACTTGTAAAACAAAAAAAAAAAAAAAATAAAACATCTTGAAACCATATTAAACACCAACGTGCGCACGTTTGACGTTTAGAGTTAGGCAGTCGGCAACAATTTGTTGTCATAATTGAAACACTGTGTGTTTAAGTATGTTTGATTTTCTATTTTTCTTTAATTTTTAGAATCTATTTTTTCAATTTTGTAGTAATTAAATAGTGATATTTCTGTCGGGTACAAATATTTTCCTATAATAAAATTCGCCGGTTTGTTTTTCTAGGTTATCGGACAAGATTTCATAATTAAAAATTGTCACGGGTGTATTCAAAGGTTTCTATTATCCATTAGTATTCCTTTTGTAATAGGCATTTGATTTAACTGTACGCAAAGTGTGTGTTTTAGTTAATCCTAACAGACCTACAGTGAGTGAAAATGCAGCTTTAACAGTTTGGAACGAAAAGCGAATGTAAAATGCTACGGTTAACTGAATTAACTGTTACATCTATATAACCACATAGTAGTTGACAGATTTAAGCCATTTCGGATTATGCTTATCGTAGACGTCGAATTTCCGCAGTAGAAGAGGGTTTTGCCCCTCATCGAGCTAGAATTCGGAAACATTGTTTTTTATTGTGTTTTAGATCTAGTGATCAAGTGATTAAAATTCTTGTACTTAGTAGTAGTTAACCCTGTATTTGATCAACCCCATTTCCAAACTTAAGGCTTACGGTGAGCGCTCTATCAAACGATATATAACATCTGTTCCAAAAACCGTCGTGAACTGTTCAGTACCGTGAGAAATGTTTGACCAACACCGTCTTACGTCGCATTCGCCGAGAGTACATTAACAACTAAACTGACTGACTAATTCTGGACGGTTCGGAATCGATTCTTGCAGTGTTGGAACAAACCCATAGTTTTCGCTCAGTAACTCCTTAACGGATAATGATAAAAATATGCGGTTGTTTTTAATAGACTTCAAATATTATTTTACATCGGCGCTGTGTTTTTAAATTTTGAAAAAGTGTAGAATAAATTTTTTTAAAATGAATTTTGCATATTTTCAAAATTTCAAAACACAGCGCCGACGTAAAATAGTATTTGTAGTCTAAAAACCGCATATTTTTATCATTTTTCGTTAAGGAGTTACTGAGCGAAAACTATATCCCTGGATCGAGCGCTCACCGTAAGCCTTAAGTGTATCTGATTGTGCGTCTGATATAGCTAAAATTTTCCAGCGACAGCTTCCGTGATAACTTCGACGTTGTAATTTAATCGATTTTTTGTTGGTTTAACTAAAAAAAAATAATTTATGAGCCGTTACTCATACCATTATAAATTTCCGTCATGTTGCTTTTATTGTTATTTTAAGATATCTGGTTTATGTCGTTTTTATTATGGATGACACTTAATGCAAAATACCATCACATCAAGATGTGAATGTAGAAACAGGAGTCGTGTAATAGTCACAGTGTTCAGCTACAGTACACGTGAAATTTCTAACTAAAACGATAATCGATTTTCGCATTCGTATTTGTAAAGTTATAGTTCGAAGCAAGAGACTGCATTGGATGTAAATCGCAACAATCCCCTAATATTGCTTTGGTAACTAATAACCAGTGAGTACTTTGCAGAATTTTGTATCTTAGAGCTAGAGGCCGTAACATTTTTAACACTTTTTTATTACTTAATTGTGATTTTCAAATGACATAACCCTCAATGATAATTTTTCCAGATGTGACACATCTTGCTTTTGTAGTTTGTATTAGCTTTTATTTTATCGACTTTAGCACGTCATAACAATAGGTTTGTGTATTTTACAGTGGTAGCGCAAGCAGTAGTAGCGCATCATTGGACAGGGAAAAAATTTCAAGCAGTCCTGGACCTCTTGACAAAGATACGAGTACATATAACGTTATCAGAGAAGGAACCGTGCATTGCAAAATTTTGGAAATCGATGGAAAGGTAAGATTTCATTTGGAAATTTAAAAATGTTACTTAATTTTCAAATTGTTTGCTAGTTTTAAATATTCTTAAATGTTACCCTCACAACAGAAAGGATATTTGTCTACAATTCAGTTCCATATATTTTTATGGGGATCATATTTATTGCTATTAGTTGATCTTATTTCCTTCTGTTTAAAATTGAGGTAATTTTTCTAAGAAATCAAGAATAACTGCAACTGTTGTAGTCCTTGAACCAAAAATTTTGAATTGTATGCTTACGGTATAATTTTCTTCCAGAGAGCAGCTGATCGATCTTGGAAACAAGTTTTCATCGTTTTGAAAGGACCTAAGCTCTTCATTTACAAGGATAGACATCACCAGGTGAGTCAATTTCCTTTGCATGCGGTTTTTGTTACATATCGTATAAGGAATTAAAAGGAAAGCACTTTCACTGATTATTGACGAATAAAGATAAAGAAAAGTGTGCATTGCATTTTTAAATTACCATGACTATAGATTTGAACATTTTAAGCTATTCCGTACAATCGGCCTTCCTTAGAATTTCTTTCGCGTCCATTTCCTACAAAAACGTACACGTATATAACACTAATTTTAGCTAGACTTCATTAATTTATACGGTAATTTTCACGTACGCATTTGATCTTGAAACAATGTCATTGAATTTATAAACATGATAGCAGAAAAATTAGTTTGGCGATCGAATCGACAGATAATGCTGTCGTACAGTTTCTGAATTTTGTGAATGCGTTGAAGATGATTGGTAATGAAATTCTGTGATTAAGAAATTACTTTATTTCATTTTAAATCTTTTAAGTATATTTTTTATTGTACTCTGAACAAACAGGTAAACTTTCGAAAACAAGATCAGGGATATGATTATAATTAATTCTGGCTCTTCGACAGTGTTTCTAATCGTAATCTTATAACATTCAATACTTCTTCGATTTTCACATTCATTATTTGGCTCACTCCGGACATCCTCACGCGTCAAGGGGTTTATAGAGCTATTATAATTTTACGCACGGCCAAAGTACAAACAACTGTTCCTAGATGATTCGCCTCGGTAATTTTCAACACGTGCCCTTTTCTTGTCCGCGCCATATGTCCCTTTAAGGAAATTCCGGTATGCCGCGTGACGCCCCATGAATCTATTTTTATTTCGAATTAAAATGCGAGTATGACCAGCTACATCACGATACGCGGTTAATTTTTTAGGTAGGAATATTTTAGAAGGATCCCCGGTAGTATTGAAACTGACGTACTTCTTCAGGTATTACAGTCATTCTATTGAAATGCGCAAATAATGAGTAAACAGTATACAGCTGTCGACAATAAAATTATTCCGATCAAAACTGCTTTTGCTGCTTTTATTAATTAGAGAACTTATTTTCCATAGCTGTACATTTTAAATTTTATGATGGAATGGATCCCAGTAATGCAGATTTGGATTCATTTTAAAAAAATTACAATATTGACACATCGATGGTTTAAAAAAAATACATTGACACATCGGTGGTTGGAAAGTGTAAACTTTATACTTTAAACCATTGTCATAACCTATCAGCTTACACGACTATTTTTTGGAAATAGCCATTAGATATGTTCTTCGGATGCTCTAAACTCTAAAGTCAACATTCAAACTTCGATTCTGGTATCGATACCTCATAGAAGATAGGAGCTGCGACTAGCACTATCGGTTACTAAAATCAAAGAATTTTGAAGTGTAAATGTAAAGCTTATCACACATAGTGATTTTCTCTACCTAATATACAGGCTGATTCACAACGTATCTAAAAACAATTGGGAATAGATGCGTCATGAAAAATGGAGTCAATAGCATTAAAAAAATGTAAAATCCTTAGTTTCCAAGTAAAAAATTGTTCAGGTTGTAGTATTTTCAACCTTTACATTACTGGACTACTGCAGTCTCTAGCCAGGTGATTCCGAATATTGAAATCTGATTACTTATAGTAGGTATTAATGTTTTTGTGATGCGAGTGTCTACATTGGTTTTTCAAGTGTCAAACATGGCTACGTGTATAGCAAGAGTTGGATATCGTTTTAATTAATTACGCTGTGAAAATGCTTTAGCAGAATGATTTCCCGGTAAACATGTGACAAATGCAGCTACATGTGCAAATGTAGCGCAACGTGAATGTGACACCGGAAATTTGAAACCGAATCGTGGAAGAGATGGAGGGAGGTCCAAGGCGTCCAAGGCGTCCACAGCGTATTGCAGCAGTATGGCGTGTCATGCACGAGGCTCAGTTACCGTACCATGTACAGCATGACCAAGCATTAATACCAAGGGATTGGACGAAGAGAACCGGTTACCAGGACCGTCACGAAACATTTGTGCTATAGTTTGTTTCTTTTTACAAAATTGCATTTGTTAGAGTAACATTTTTTTAGATACGTTTTGAATCTCATACATGTTCTCATAACCTTCACAATAATCTTTTTTACATTTTAATTCACTAACATGTTTTTGTCTAAATCGCAATAGCTTTCAGCACCAAATAATAGTTAATTGGTGAATATCTGTAGAAAATTTACAGTCGTGTGATTGAATATTTTTCTCACTCTGACACTTCGGATATTGAATACCTACCGGAAGACAGCGCATACTTTTACCAAAGTTTACAGAATAATATTTATTCTGTAAACTTTGCTTTTACGAACCTTGACCCTCCTTACGTGATATATTTTAATGAAAATCGATCCATATTCTACCAATTGTAATTGCGCAATAAGAATAAAAGCACTTAACAGTCGTTTAACGTCTCTAATATTAATTTCTAATTGCCCAGCAGCTACAGATGTTAAAAATGCATATCTCGCACGAAGTAATGAATACCTGCGTTAATTAATATTTCGCCGGGACTCGCCATTGCATCGTCCGCTAGCGTAAGTATATCAGATTGGTCAAGGAGGTGCTATATGCGCACATGACGCAATTTCTGCTATTGTGTATCGTTAATTATTCACTGGCTTTTTGATTCGTACGCAAGGCGCGCGTTTTGTAATCTGTATATGGGCGGAAGTTGCCATATCGGAGCACGCCAGTTTCCTGACGACGTTTTTACCAGTCAAGCCTCGTCGATTTTTCCTCCCTATACGGTAAAAATATTTGCGAAATTGTTGTATCGCCGCGGCCATCGGCTGGCCTCAATTTTTATTACGTCTTTCGCGATCACGGGAGAACGTCGCCAAAGTGTTGCGAAACCGTTTTCGCTCTTAATTATTCAATTAAGCAACCGATGCACCTGGTTCAGAGGGTCGCGATGGTAACGTTTACGATAACGCGGGTCCATAAAAAGTCGTTTGCCATGGATGAGATCATGATAGTCTCGCTGAAACGGAATCTGAAGCTACTTTAAGCTTTATACGCCACAATATTTATCTGCAGTTGAAAAACTGCTCGAGAAATCGATGAAATTGTAGAATTCACCAGAAAACACCGAATGTTCAAGTTCAAACACGTTACGACCCAACACGAGCTAGAATGATTTGGATGGAAAGTCCATCGCTGATAAAATATTGTTCCGCAAAACTTTATGGTTTTCTTACCTCCCAATAACCACGTAACTCAGAGTATATAAAGCAGACCCTCAAGCCTCAAACATAAAGGAGATAATCTATAGAACTGACCTCCAATTACCACATAACCTCGAGAACAAGGCAGTGAGCCAATTGGTACATATATCTAATTACTGCACCACTTATGGTTGTCTAAGTTTTCATACTCTCTGATCTGTGGACTAGGTTTCATTTATACTTCTTTCCTTCCGCAAAATGTTTTCTCTTCAACATTCCAACAGAAATCAGCTATCATATTTATATCCCATCTACCCTGGTAAGATCGTTCCAATCTATTGATATCTCGATGAAATTATTCTCCTTGCTCTTCCCTGTAGTCTCCAAGATATTGTTGGAAGGAAATGGAAGGCAGCAAGGAGATGGGACGAGATTATTAGGGTAGATAAAACATGAGTAAAATGTCTACCTTCTTGTTTAAGTCACTTAGTAGTTTCTCGTCCACATACTTCATAGCTTGGATTCACTTCTGTATCTACATCGTGTTCTTAATTCTTGATTTGGATGTTATGAAATAAAACAACGCTAGATACATAATATGTGTTGTTCTTCTTTTTCTATTTTCTTCTAAAAGATACATACGAATTATATTTTATTGCCAGATGATGTTTACTTTAGTTTTTTGATGATAAATAAATAAATGAAAATAAAAATGGATGCCAGTACGTATATATGTATGTATCTATAAATCAATTACTTACCTAAACTCGAATTTCGGTTTTTTTTTTGTACATTTTAATGTTTTTTAACTTCACCGTCTCAGTGAATTTTCACGGACGAATTAGATCGAGACAGTGATTCATTAACGTCTTATATATTCTCGGCTGGGATTACGCAATGTGCAATAATTGTATTTATGTTATTGTTATATTTTAAGACTATTGACTGGCCAGTAAAAGCGGTGAATCATTCGAAAACTGCCAGCTATAATAAAATGAATTGCATGTGTTTATTTTCTGCTGGCATTAATTACTCATATTACAATGCCATAACCGAATTGCAATTTAAATTTTTTTATAACATTTTTTTGCTTAAAAATGCAAAAAAAAAATTTGCTATGGTTTCTAAATGTGATATACAGAATTTTGTAAAAATGTACAGATGTTGCGATATCACAAACAAAAATAAACATTGAAGGTGGCCCGTAAATCCTAGAATCTGGTAGTAGCACATCTGGAATGCTTCCTAGTGTCTCAGAAGAGAAGTTATGCGAAAGATTAAATTGTTAACAATACAATAAATCGACTAATTTCGAAATTTTCTTTTTGATATCAAATTATTTATTAGGTATATTTAAGTCGTTTGTGTATGGGTTTTATTTTAATTCACATACATTCCACTATATTCTATATCAGTTACAAAAACCACATTTCTAAAGAGTCCTTCAAGTAATTGCAACGTTTAACACCAAACAATTTTAAATAGGTACAATTATTGATTCATTATATACAATTATTACGACTCTTCTTCTGTTACTAGATATTTGTAATCCAAATGAACAGTTGGATTGGAACCGAAAGTATTTTAATTGTACCATAATTAAATCAGTCAAAACTTACTTGTGTGTATTTCCTATTGCAGCATTTAGTTTAATTACACCACGCTATGTTGCACGAACTAATGCAACAAAGTATCGGACAATCCACCTAGTTGCAAGAAATGAAGGAGTAATTGTTGCAAATACGAGTTATACTCCTACTGTCCATAATATGACATATATGTTTATTTATTATATAAACGCGAAAGTGATGGTAGTTGAAGATTCTTTGGAATGCTTTTAACGTGCTTTGTTAGAAATTTTTTTCTTGTTGTGGTCTTTTAAGAAGACACTGAAATCAAAACATTCAACACTAATGAATCTAATATTTAGATGTGTCATTACACGAATTTTCTACTTTCCAATCAGTGATTATCTGAAAGTGCTTGTGGCATTTTGAAGTAGTTTTCTTCTTATGGTACTTAGCCACGATGTAAACTTAAGTATATCTAAGCACTTTTTATGTATGAATGTATTGATGCTTGTTTCTATTGGAATACATATTTTCATATATAAGTTTACATTTTTATTTAGAAAAGTTTAAATTGCATTCTAAATGTAAAATTATAGTGAACTATTTTACGTAAATCGATAGAATTATTGAAATATTCAATGTACGTATTTTTTAAATTCAATTGTATTACATTTTAATTGATTTATAACCGTAGAATTACATGTCAAATGTAATTGTGTAAAATTATGTGTCAAATGTAATTTTACTTGTGTACCAGCTTATAAATATATATCTGGCCTGCCAAGGTTTGTTACATTCTGACACTTTGTAGAAAATAAGAATATTGTATTTGTGAAACATTATAAAATTTCAAACTGCTGTAACTTTAACAAAAATTAAAATTTTTTAATAAAATCTGAAACATATCATTAGAATTATGTCTAGTTTATGAAAAAAAATGTTTCTCGTAATTTAAACAAGCCAATTTGGAAATCTTGTGTGAGGCCGACGTTTTTTTTAACTTTTTTTTGCAAACTGCAAAATCGTTCTCCTTCTACTGAAGGTCTCTATATAGCCACAGTATACATATACTAAAGTTTGGTTTGGGTCCCATGTCTGGTTATTAAGATATGACATACCTGAAATTTCACCAGCAGCCACTGGTGAAATTACATTCTGCCTGCAATATTTACCGTCAGAGTTTACAAAAAATTTGTTTGAGTGTATGTATCACCTTCGTAGCGGCTATTAAAATACCAGCTATAATAATAGACGCGTGCCACTACCAACTGAATGGGTCCGTCTCGCATTATCCAACAACAATGGGGGTACTCCTGCGAAGGTAAAGCCTCTACCAGTGGCGAAAAATCCGTCCTGACGGCCACACGTCCTCCGAACGCGGCGGGAAGCATGGGACACCGGTCCGCGATTTAGTTTGCACACCTACTCTACGCGTTCATTAACGTCCACTTGAAATTCTCGTTTTACCTGTTATCAGTATCGAATGCGTTATATTTAGAAACAACCCCGAGACGCGCAACGTCGGAGTCCGCCGAGTTTGTTTTCAAAACACCCGGTTTAGTGCTTACAGTGCGATTTCGCGTACTTTGACTTGTTTATTGGAATAGTTGTTGGTCTGTGCTTTAAATGCTAGTTTAGATCATAGCGACCATCGACTTGGTAGTGCGATGTTGTAATTGTTTCGTTCTGGTTGGTGTTGTTAAAAGGCGATATGCTGGAGCCTCATCGTCACGTAATTTCGCCCGAGCACAGGCACAAGTCGGGGACGGTTTCTTGCATACCCCTGCATCTGAATCTCCACTTCTCCGCGCAAGGACTTTTCCCAAGGAGGCTGAGGAGATGGGGATCCACCGGATCCTGGGTATGAACGAAACTGTTTGTTATTGAACACATTAAGCGATGTATCCATTTAAAAGTCGACATCTCGAAAACCAAACGAGATATTTGTTCTGTGAAATGTGTGGTGTAGTTCCATCACCCAAATGACGGTTCTCAGTGTAAACAACATTTATCTTGATGCAGTGCCCAGTGGAATATTTCGATGACAAGCGCATTGAAATGTAGCAAAAATCATTCAATTTTGAGGTGTAATAGAAACAGTTTTCGAAAATTTCGTTTAAAAAGTGGGGATAGTTCATGTAACGTTACAGTTATTGCTCTGAGGGTTTTTTTTATTAGGTATCTAAGTGGTGTGAATGCCTGTTATTTGAGGAGTATAATTGAAGAAAAAACATACTAAAGTAAAAATTTCTTAAATACAGCCTTACAATACCCAAAGCATATTAAAAACAATGGAGCTCTAGTTGAATATAGACGGGATGTACATTTTCAGACAAGTTATTATTCAGTATAATTTGCCAACAAAAGTAATTAGTTACTAAATATTAAAATATGTTTAGTGTCACATATTTTTAATTTTACTTTCGCCATTTTGTAAATAATTTTTGCCTTCATTTTTTTCAGAAAAATGTATGTTCTATCGATATTCAAGTAGTATGCTTTTTGTATTATCGCATGGTATTTACAAAACCGTTCGGATATTTAAGAAATATTAGCTTGCGTCATATTTCTTCAATTATAACTTATAATTCTTAAAATTTCACTATTGTAACTGTTACTACTATACTCTAAACTTAAAAAAATCATTAATAAAATGTATATTGTATTCGTAACGACATTTGACAAGTTAGTTTATAATATATCGCGTTCACTCATAATAAACCATAATTAGTTCATCTGCACCAGTAGAAGACATTGTACCTAGAACTCAAATTTCGTTTTACCCTGTTTCTCTTTTGCTAGATATTACAAAAATTCAAGTATTATTTATTATAAAGGGAATCCATATAAAAATTTATGTATTCTTTCAACAAGGCAAAAAAAAACAAAATTAAAACAATTCCTGTCATGTAACAACTACACATTACGATTTGGAATAGGGCAGAGGTTTTTAAATACCTATTATACCTCATTTATTTAAAAGATGTTTCTGAAACCAAGATATTTTCGAAAATTGTTTATATGTCTAACAAAGGCAGCAGAATTGAAGACACTTTTTTACAGAACTTGATATCTCTATTTGTTTTCGAGATATAAATGGAACACAATAGGCAGATTCATATTTTTGTTATTTAGTTTGAAAATGATAAACAATAGGTAAATTGACTCAAACCCTAATTTTTGTATAGTAAACGAGTTGTAAATATGAACAACATGGTGGCTTTCTTAGTTTATTAAAGACGACGCTAGCCCCGTTGAAAACCGCAACTGATAGAGTTATCATATCAGCAAATAAGTGTTTGTTCCGTCGAATATTCCGCGTAGGTACAATAAACATCAAATGTTATTTCTATTCGTAAACATTGGAAGTTATCAAATGAAATTGTAAATTCCTATAGATTGCTTATATTGTCCAAGTAGGTCTTAAACTACATCACTAAGAGAACCGATTATATTTTAATTTATATTTGTTTAACTATGTCATACATATTTTCTTCGCAATAACATATTTTAGGAAACCAAGTGAATAAGATAATCAACCACAAAATATTATTTTTAAATTAGCTATCTTTATAGTAGTATGATAGCGATACGTTACTACTACCAACTATTATTTTTTTGTATGAATGCATATACCTACAGGTTGGTACTGAAGTGAATGTGTCTCTTCAAAAGGGCAATAGAAGGCTTTATATAGGTACCTTTTGAACCATCCTGTAGAAGCTAGTGAAAAATTGAATATCATTTCATAAAATACTTATCTGTATCGTGTACACTTATCAAGTTGTCAAATTTAAAATAAATTTACAATAAGTACCTACATATATAAAATTATATCAACATATAATAGAAGGCGGATTAATAAGTATCAAATTTAAATTAAAGGATTTAACGGTTCGATTTTAGATAATCAGCGGAAATTTAATTACATATTAAATTAAATATAAATTTCAATTGTGCAGTTTACGTTGAAATTAGAACATTACTAAGTCAGTACTTTCTTCCTTAATTGTGTTGGTCAGTAAGAGCCCAAATTACTAAGTGAAATTCAGTGTAGTGATCGCTTGAAGATATCGATCTGCATCATGAAAGCCTGTAATTGCGATTTTTTTAAATAATAAATCGTTTTATTTCGCAACGCAGATATTAAAAGCGTATTGTTCGGATTACACCTTGGGCTTTAATTATAAATTGCATTTCATTTGTTCGGAACCGTTGTTTATATAGAAAGTCAGTTAAATTTCAATGTGGGGAGAAACAGCATGTGTCATTCTGCCCTAGTTTGTCACTTTGAAAGAAAAATTAACTTAAACATAAAATATGCTACATTAACTATGACTAAGTACAAATATTTTAAGAATGGATAGAGAAAGTTAAGAATTAACGGAATCACCCTTCAAAAAAATTCCAAAGTTTTTTATACAGCGATAAAAATTGTTTTCCATATTATTTTAAATACTTATTTTACGAAATAATGAAAAACGCATGCAAAATACTGGATTAACTGTTACCTATCTATCAGGTATTATTACTAATAAGAATGTTAATTTTTGTCGATTTTGCATTTACAAACGCTGCAAAAAACGACCGCATGGTAGATGTAAGCTTTATCTATGGAAGATTTTCCGCAGGAAAAGAGGGTTTTGCCCCATTTTTTTGACGTTTTATTTACTTTTTAGAGTCATGAAAACCTACACTTTATTCACATAAAATTGTGTTTATTTCACTATTACCAGAATCGAACAATAATTAGTGCAAATCATTTAAACTTATAATAGGACAAATGTCGCTTTCTTTTAACTAAACTTTAACTCGACTAACTTGAGCTTGTGATTGTGGATAAAACGTTGTATTGCTTTCGTATTTTAGCCGCGTTTTATCCAGGTTCGAACTACGTTCCCGCGTTTAAACATTCTTGCTTGAATATAACGCTGTCTAAAACATTCTTATAACTGTTTTCATATTTCCTTCAAATTATTTATACGTATATTATAATAATATCTGCATGATAGGAAAAAAATATACTTTCTGTTATGAATAGCTTAGTGCCAACATCAAAATAGCCCGCTAACATTAATGCTTTTATCTCCTATTATACTCGCGACTAGAATTCAGACGTCTTACGTCATACGAACAAATGAATAATTCATTATATTTTCATCAAAATATTTAAGAAACTACAACTGATAGTACTAAAACTATATACTACACTAAAAGTTTGCATTATGTATTGCACTAAATTGCAAAAACGGTTGTTTTTAACGCGAACAAATATCGAAAATTACGTTGACAATAAAAACAAATGTGTAACGTCAGCCGTGACGTAAGACGTCTGAATTCTTGACTTGAGTATAGCAATCCTTGACGTCTTAAAGTATCAAATTCAATCAATTTTTACATGTAATTTTTTTACTGAAATTACAGTATTCACTGAAAATGTAACTGTATCAATATTAAACTAAGAATTCATTACAAACATTACAATTTACTAATTATCCAGTTATATTTTAACTCAAGTTCAGTACTTCATTTTGAGAACTTTTGTAGATTTTTTTACGTTAAAAATTAATACCTCTACCAGCCAATTTCTTAAATAATTCTTTACTGGAACACCCAGTATATCAAGCTGTAAATGATATTATTCGCATACCTATTAGATAACTATTCATAAAGAAATATATACGTAATTAATATTCTAACATTAACACTGCCGTTCTGTCATTTTGAATTTTAATGTTATTTTAGTTTATCGTTTTGGCTTCATATGCCAACGCATGTAGTTACTATCAATTAGTTGCCTTGGATACCAGGACACGAAACGATTATAAATTTCAATGTGTAATCAAGAATTGCTTAGAGCTTTAATAAATTTAGTCTCGTATAACGACGCTGAATTCTGATGCTGTATCCATAGTGGAACCCATAGGCTATCAATATTCTTGTATAAATATGATTAAATTTAATTTTGAAGTTCTCAGAATAGGCCCTTTAGATACCTTTAAAACTTAGATAATGATCACAAATGTTAGCAATAGTCATTCAAAGGTAAATTACAATTTTATAGATATCATTTGTACAAAATAAATTTACAATAGTACACTCGCAATAAACTTACTAGTTCCCAAATATTTATAAGAATAGTGTTTTAAATATGCCATCCGTAAAAATGGAATGAAAGTGAATGAAAGTTATGCATTTTTGCTATTGAGTTTGTATGAACCGACAACGATCAATTTAATATATCTACCGTTTCAACATTGACAAATTGGGCCGATATCAAGTACAGTAGTTAAAGTAATTTACGTATTTTTTTAGGCAATTGCCGACGGTTATGAAACCGTTGATAAAATTTTATGATAATGAAATAAATTTAGCGTACCGCTATTATATCTTACGCACGTCATTTCTAATATAAGTTTACTATTTAGATAGAACTTCTTTGATCTCAGTTATGTTGTCGTAATTTCGTCAAAATGTTTATTATTTTTATATTGAACCATGTTATCTTAAATTAAAAGTTTTGTTCATATAGTTGGTGGCTTGCATCGTTTTCAGTTGTGTCTAGTATATAAACAACTCTTTTCCTAACCTAACAACTGTAGTTTGCTTCAAATATACGTGTAAGTACAACTAACTGATCAGATGTATAGTAGTAGTCAATATTGAGCAATATAAACGAAATGGTCAGCTTAGAAGACCTCAAATAAAATTAACCTACAAAATCATACCCTGGTCACTAAAATACGAGGGCGGTTCAAATATCATCGGGACCAATGGGCCAAAGCATTCAAGGATGGCCGCGAAACCGTCGAGAATGAGCCGCATGATCGTCGACCGCGAACCAGCATCACACTAGACAACATTCGCCGCGTAGAACAACTCATTTTGGAGGACCGCAGGATGAATGTTCGAGACATTTCGGCTAAACTCGACATCAGCATTGGTAGTGTAGAGTCTATCATCTGCGAACATCTTCAATATCGCAAAATAACGACGCGATGGGTTCCTAAACTGTTGAACTTCGAGCAAAAATTCACGCGGTTGGAAGTTTGTCGTCGCTTGCTGACGCGATACGAGGCGGAAGGGGACGGTTTTTTAACGCGAATCTTCACTACAGACGAGACATGGGAACACTATTACACTCCCGAAAGCAAGGTGTCGTCTAAAGAGTGGAGGAAGAAGGAGGAAGGGGCGCCAGTCAAAGTGAAGACAACCAGATCCACGGGTAAGGTTATGTGTACTGTGTTCTGAGACCGGCGGGGCATGCTGTACGTCGACTTCCTGCGCACCCAACGTTCCATCAATGCTGCATACTACTCTAACCTTCTGAAAACACACGTGAAACCCGCTTATCGCTCGAAACGGAGGAGAATTCCAGCACGAAGTGCGATTCTCCTCCAGGATAACGCTCGCCCTCACACCGCGCGTCTCACGCTCGATACAATATCGGAATTGATGTGGGAGGTACTAGAACACCCCCCATACAGTCCGGTTTTATCACCCTGCGACTACCACATGTTTGGACCACTAAAAGAAGCCCTCGGAGGTCAAAAATTCAGCACCGACGACGAGGTAGAGGAGTTCGTGCGCACATGGCTGTCCGAGTTGCCCAAGGAATTCTTCGATACCGGCATCAAAAAGCTTCCGGAAAGGTGGACAAAATGCGTAACTAGTGAGGGGAAGTACATAGGAAAACTGTAAATTTTTGTAAATTTTTTTGATAGTAAATAAACGTGTCAAAGCATTTGTCTTGATCATATTTGAACCGCCCTCGTATTTTAAAAAATATTGGAGATAATAGGCGTAAGGAGTGGCGGACCCTGTATATGTCATTTGTCTATCACTAAACCCAATTCTAATTTATCTTCTGATCGAATCACTCTTCAAACCGAAACAATATGATTACGCTGTTAAAATAACTTAAATAATCTGTGTGTGTCTAATATTAGATAAATGTTATCTTGATAACCAAGTCACACGATATCTGCCCTTCTCAGAGTCCGATTGGGACCTCAGATGCATTGGATCATTCTCTGGCGAGCGGTGTGGACATGAGAACCAGCGTCGTGCGCGTAGCAGAAGACTACACCAAAAGGAAGAACGTTCTGCGTGTATCCGCAGTCAAACCTTGCAGATCGGAGTTCCTCTTACAGGCCGAGAGCACTGAAGAATTCGCTGACTGGGTCAAAACGTTGCAGGAGCAAGTGGCCGAGAGCACTGATGCCGAATTGGTAGGTGACATTTTTTTTCAAGTGCTTCAAGTTTCGTTTAATCATAGATCTTGTTTTTGTCGGAAATACTTATTTTCAAATTGTCTACCCATTTTATCTGTTTTATCTAATTTTAAAATTTCTGTGTTATCAGTTTTAATTATTTCAGTATCTTTAGAGGATAGGAAAAATCCGTCCATTGTAATGGTAAGGTATGAAATTCTATCAATTTAATTTAATTCGTTGCAGGATCCTGCCAACAGCAAGCAACAAGCCGTACCCCAAATGGTTCCGGCTTCAACTACAATCCAGGTCCAAGGTAGCCATCTCTCCCCACAGTTGAGCAAATCTAAGACCACAGCGTCCCGAAACCGTTCACCAACTGGTCAATCCCCAGTCAGCAAAACTCGCAAACCTTCCCAAGTCCCAGATCCTACCACCAGTCCAAAATTGAAGACATGGCGTGGTCGAATGGCAAAGCAATTCAGGAAGTTCAACCAAGGTGCTAATAGCCCTAGTTCTCCCACCGCCCCCGAGGGTTCCACTTTTGGAATACCCATAGAAGACTGTTTGCCTTCTGTATCCAACATCTACGTCCCGAGGTTTGTGGAGGTTTGCACTGAAGTGATTGAGGAACGTGGCCTTCAAACTGTGGGCATTTATCGTGTGCCTGGAAATAACGCTTCCATCACGGCGCTAACCGAAGAAATCAATAAGAATTACGACGATGTGCCTTTGGAAGATCCCAGATGGAACGACTTACACGTGGTCAGCAGCTTGTTGAAGTCGTATTTCAGGAAAATGCCGGAATCTCTCGTCACAGATCAACTCTACCCCAACTTCATTAAGGCCGATAAGATTGAAGATCCCAAACTGAGGATGGAGGAATTGAAAAGGCTTGTGAGAAGTTTGCCGAAACACAATTACCACACTCTGAAGTACCTCATCATGCACCTGAAACGGGTAGCGGATAACAGCAAAGTCAATAAGATGGAGGCTAAGAATTTGGCCATCGTCTTTGGTCCTACCATTGTCCGGCCTGAAGGGGAAAACATGGAGAACATGGTCAACCATATGAATAACCAGTGCAAGATTATAGAGAGTCTTATAACCAACGTAAGTAACAAGTTTTTTTGCTTTCTATCAATTTATGTTGTCAAGTCCATTATAGCGAACATGCCCATCTTGCTACTTTATACGTATTAATATGGAAGTCTTTACGGAAAGTTTTATGACAGGATAATTATTATTTAAATTTATGTTGTATTAGAAGTTGAAATACTCAATATAAGGGTAGTCAGTTTAGAAGTATTACGAGTGAAAAATTGATATTAAGGATATAATGGTAAATACTTTCAACACAAGAATTTAATGTTAGGATTTTAAGACATGTTTTTCCTTTGAATTGAATCGCTATTTTTACGATTTGCTTTCATCAAAATACTTCAAGATCCTTTCGTATTTTTGCTAAAAGAGAAACCTTTCAGGCCGATTGGTTCTTCCCTGAAAACGACGAGGAAGAAATGGCCCCGGTGCCGCTTGCCTTACGCGATGGTTATGAAGAGTCAGAATCCGCGAATAATCAAGCTCTGTTGTTACATAATATTAGCAAATATGAAGGTAAGAGTAATAATTGTGAACTGGTTTTGCAGCTACTAATACTTTTTTGCACATGCAGCTTTGAAGGATCAGAAAGAAAAGAACGGTGCATTGTTCTCCTCCATAATTTCGGCAGCCCAACGCAAAGTCAAAAGAAAACCCATCAAAGGTACAGGTTCTTTACCGGAAACGAAATATGAACCTGTTTCGCCCACTAATCTGAAGGTTTTCCCTTCCCAGTCGTTTTCACCAAATGATCTCAAAGAAGTGAGTAATTCTCCTCCTTTCCTTTTAGTTAAATTTATGTTGGTATAAACTTGCAGAGTACAAGTCCAGATGGTAAGTTAAACGAAGACATACCGACAACCGTGATGGACATAGAAAAGAAAGCCAAACCGACTGAAAAAGTGCCTTGGTTCAACTATTCAACCGACAAGGATGATTTTCATAGGAGAATCCAAAACTTCAAGCAAGAAACTGAGGCAATGCTTCAATTGCCTAGAAAAACGGAAATATCTGTTAACAATATAGGTAAGACGTTAAAATTCACTATGTTTCTCCATTAATTTCATTCTTCTTCTTCAGATTCTCGACCTGCGGGGCAACTAAGCTCCTCGGCTAGTAACGTGAATCAAAACGCAAGACTGTCCATGAAGCCGGCCGACCTGCACTTACTCACGAAAACCCACAGTGCTTCCAACGTGTTCACCCGCGCGGTGACGGCGGACAATAGGAATAGTTTGAACTCGATGGATACTAACACGTTCTCCGTGCAATACGCCAACAAGGACGCGAGTGATAGAAGTGACCTAAGCAATAGCAGTTATCAATATTTGAGTGCTGGCAATACGAAACAGTTGGACGTGAGTGGATCCGGCAAGAACGTAAACGTGAGTGCTCGTGGTGTCTTCAATAAGGGTGCTTATAGTGACGTTACGGACGGCGCGAGTGACAGAAGGGGTAGGTGTAACGTGAGGAGGGGTAGTTCTGTGGAGAACGTCAATTCTAGTTCCATGGACCTTTCCAATGGGAATATGAAGAAAATCAAATATGAGAATGAGGTTAGTAATTTTGTTCTTAAAGTTTTTTTACCGCTGATTGCAAACCTGATTGATTCGATAGGCCACACTAGATTAGTTCCTTAAAAAAAAAATTCTTTTTTTTAAATTTCAATTGTTTTCACATTAATCTACGTTTGGATGTTTATTTGTTTATTTAACTTGTTTTATGAGTTTTTTCGGAGGTGTTCGTTTTGAAACAGTATCTCCAATAAAGGCAGAGATAATGTCGTCATTAAAAAAACAAAATGTTCACAAAATATGTGGCTACAGTGTAACTCTAGTTAGCAATAGCGACTGTAGCTGTTGCACCCCACAGGGTGTTACAAATTTCGGAAAAAAAACTTCGTCTTTTTGTTGCGCCTCGTATATGCTCAAATTAAATTCTGAATAATAATTTCCAACATAGCATCCGTTGCTGAGAAATCAATGTACAATTTAAAAAAAAAGATCATCAAAATCAAATGAGCGGTTTGCGAGGAAGCCAACTTTAAAACTGGGGCTAGTTTTTAGTGGCCGGTTTTCGAAATATCTTGTTCATTTCAATTTAAACTTCTTTAAAACCATAAAATATCTAGTAATGATACTAAAGGGTTTTACAGCAATATAATTTAAGCCATTTTAGTTATTAGTTCTGATGTAGAAATATTCTTGAAAATTTCATATTAAAAATTTCCTATGACTTTCGACCATTTAAATAAGTTAATTATCTCGTTTACTCATTTAAAATAAATTATTGCTTTTCTTGAACCGTATTTACAAATATAGAATAAATCTATGCCATACTCGAAAATTTTACTGAAAAACCAACAAGTCCGCGATTACAAACTTGCCCACCTTGCTACTTTATATATATACAGGGTGGCTAGATGAAAACGAGACATATCCATTTTCAGGAACTGCGTTAAAATTGTAGAATAACGCTCAGACCCGTCGATTTTAGATTAAAGGGGGGAATTCTTTACTGGTATTTTTGACTCCGCCACTTTCACCCCCAAGCAAGGGTAAGCATCACCTCAAAATATTTAAATGGCATTAGGGGTTGAGTAATATTTATTTTGAAAGCTCTTACAATTCTCTTTACAACAGACTTTAAATTTTATAATTCCGCCCAATACTTAATAAGAATTTTGATTTTAAAGTTGACACCTATGTACAAATGCCAATGGTATAAATTTAGTATTTCTTGTGTTACATTGGTTTTTGGCGATTTGTATCACTTTCGTAAAAAAAAACCAGAAATGAATACTATACACGTAGGTACAACAAATATAAAATTAGTGGATTCCAAATTTATTTTCTACTATTATTTGGAAGCGTTGGTTGGTAGTTTATTTAATTGTGTTTTTGAAAATTAAACGCTATGGTTTATTCAATTGCGGAAAGGGAGATATCATTTTGCTTTACTTTATGAACAATAAATGTGCTAATAGAACAGCTTAGCTATTTAATGAACAACATCAAGATCGACATGTCAGGAGGAAGTATGTTCTAGAGTTAGTAAAAAAAATTCAAGAGACAGGGAACGTAGCCAATAAAAAACGAGAAATTGAAAAACCTATAGTTAATGAAGCTAGTGAAGTTGCAGTTTTGGGACAAGTTCATCTTGATCCTACATTAAGTCCGAGGCAGCTGGCATCTGTGTCTGGGATCAATCTAGCATACAGACCATTTTGAAGAAGAATAAATTCCATCCATACAAAATACATGAACTTCATGAGGATGATTATGACCGCCGTTTGCAATTTTGCTAAATAATGAGTGAGCGAGCAGGGAACGATCCACAGTTCCTTTTTAACATCTGTTTTTCTGATGAATGCAGTGTTTTCCTTAACGGTAAATCGTCACAATTGCCGCTATTGGTCAGATTCAAGCCCAAGAGCTTTTTACGAGGTGCATACACAGCAACTGGAAAAATTAAATGTATGGGCTGGAATTTTTGGTGACCGGTTGATGGGTCCATTTTTTCTACCTGGATTTGACTGGCCAAATTTATTTGCAATTGGAAGCAAGCAAGCTGGAAGACGCTATTGACCCTGCCTTGACTGATATTATTGAAAATGTTCCAGAGTATGATGAAGATTATTTGATTTTTCAACAGGGCGGTGCTCCGCATTATGCGTTAATTGTCCCTCAGTATTTGGACCAACGTTTTCCACGGAATTGGATTGGGAGAAGAAGAAGCATTGAGTGGCCTCCACTATCATCGGATTTATCGCCCCTTGATTTATTTTTTGTTGACGAATGCTGTCGTATCACTCCGGAAATGCTTCAGAATGTGCGCAAACGCAAACAAAATCTTTATTCTTGTATGGAAGCGGACGGTCATCAGTTTGAATATTTAATCAACTAAATAGTAGGTAAGCAACTAAACATAATTCAAATTTTAAAATGTAAATTTTGTTCAAAGTATTGGGCGGAATAATAAAATTTAAAGTCTGTTGTAAAGAGAATTAAGAGCATTCAAAATAAATATTACTCAACCCTCAACGCTATTTAAATATTTTGGGGTGATGCTTACCCTTGCTTGGGGATGAAAGTGGTGGAGTCAAATATACCAGCAAAGAATGTCCCCCTTTAATCTAAAATCGACGAGTCTGAGCGTTTTTTTACAATCTTGACACAGTTTCTAGAAATGATTGTTTCGTTTTCCATTTGGCCGCCCTGTATATTTATAATACATAAGTTTCACGATGAGAACAAAATTATTATTTAAATTTGTGCTGAATTTCCGGAGATAAGAGTAGTAGAGTTGTAGAAATAGCAGAGGACTAAAGTATTTAAAAAAATCGATCTTAAGGAAATAATCAACGATTTTGACTCAAGAATTTAATGTAAACATTTTATGCTTTTTCCCTTGTATTGAGAAAAGGAAATCATATAAAATTATTTGTTACAGAATGAAAGTCAGAGGACAGGTTCCTTGGATTCTTTGAACAAGCTGCCGAATGATGATGGTAAGTAGCGTCTTGGAGTTACGTTAATTAGTATTACATATCTAAAAGATTAATCTAATATTTTCTCATAAAAATTTTCCTGTAAATATTAAAATAGATCAATAGAAATCTAATTACTACTGCCTTTATTAATACTAAATTGGATATTAGGAAATAGTACCCCTATGCCTCCGATTAGAGGTTGGCGGTCGGTGAGACCCCCCACCACTGCCCCACAGAGGCCCCCTAGAACTCGCCATATGTACAACAGACTATAGAAAGAGGTAGAAAGCTGTGCGCACAAAGAGAAATGCTTCCGCAACCTTTAGCTTCGCTTAACTGTTGATAAACGCACAGCTACATTAATCAGATTAATACTCGATGTTTTTATTAATAATATTATATAACAATTCATTGTGGATAATCTTCAATTGCTTCTAGTGTATGTGTTTAGCTGTGAGAATGTTACTTAAAAGATTTTTTATTTACATGATAATCTCGTGGAATTTTGTTCACTGTATGCGTAATGCATTAGATGTCTAGATGGAAAGAAATATGTCAGGTTATAAAATGCATGCGACTGATTCTTTTCAAAGTAACTATAATATCTATAGTACTAATTCTTTGAAAATCTACATTTGGGTTCATTATAATCTTAGTATTTACTTATCATAACAGACCTTGATCAGGTGTGCATGTTCACTGTTCGTATTTAATATTATATAGAATTTCCACATGAATCTTATCTAAAAAATAATGAATAATTATGTGTGTATAAATTCCTAAGTCCTACAAGTTTCTTTTCTGATTTTGGGAAAATATATAAAATCGAGTTTCATTAACATTATTCATGATATTTCAAGAGGACGTAAAAATAAACAATTTTGCTAATTCTTGATTTTAGTAAGGCATTTTACATTCTTGATGGATTGTTTTGAAGTACCTACATGACACTTCAGGCCATTGGTTGCTTAATGAGACTTGTTTACTTTTATATTCTCATTAACTCTTTTAAAGGAATATACTTAATTAAGGACACCCTGTATATGCATGAATTGGCCAACACATCAATAAATCAGTATAAGTTGATTGTTGGTTTTTGATTATATTAAAAATAATAATGTAGAATTTAAATATGCATGTACGTTTTTGTATATTCAATAATGATGTACAGAGTGAATAAAACGCTATAATACAACATAGTTTGTTATAACTCGCTATAACTTACAATTTTTCCAAAAAATGTTTTTAGCGAACTTTCATAAGCAACAAATAAGCGACATTTTGGTGACCTTGAATTTCTATTACATCATCATGTCAGCAATATTTAACTGTAATTTTTTAAACTGCAACTAATATTTTATTTACGTTTTTTGAAGTCAGGTCAGATATTTTTGCTTCTTGTATAAAATGTTGTGTAGGTTGAATAAAAAACGTCAGTTGCAATTAAGAAATTCAAATTGGATAATAAACGAATTTTATTCAGCTCCAGTTCTGGTTTTGGTTGACATAAAATTGACAGATTTTTTGACAGTGGTTTTACTTTAGTTCTAAATTCATGATGTCATCATCATTGCCAATTGAATGCATTGGTTCTGTGTTTATGCTTTACACACGTGGAAAAATATTTGTTAATTGTAAACAACAACAACATTGGATCGGTCAGTGGTCACGGTTTAAGGCGGCACTACTTGAATCGAGGTGACTGGATCGCTGTGGGTTCGACCTGCAGTAAACGGATGCTGAATAAGCTATATTCATGTGCTGAGATGATTGGCACCCTCTCTGCGGGTATGGTAGGGTGGAAGAATGTTGACTTGGGTCAATGTGAGAGATTGATACCGGTTGGCATTTAACTACCCCACTAATTAATGAGGTTTTCCAGGTTTCCCTCATTCCTGCACTGAATGGTGGTTAGGGCCTACCAACGTAAGTCGTTCCTGGCGCAAATGTGGCCTGCTTAATAATAATATCCCGCACAAGTCTTTGACTTCTGGGCTAATCCTCGTGATTAGAATGAGGGTAGAGATATTATTATTGTAGAGATATTATAAACCAAAAATGTGAACCGCCACGATTTGGGTGGTTCTGAAATTCACAAATCGAATTGTTGCCTTGACGTCATGAACTTCCAATAGAATGTGGTTGGTATCAGTTTAATTGACCTTCAAGTAAACGGATGCTGAATAAAATTCATGTAATGCTGACATCTGATGATATAATTGAAACTCAAGGTCGCTGAAATGACATATTTGCCTAGCAACTGGTGTATGAAACATTTTTTTGAAAATTTGAAAATAGAGATGTTATAAACCACAAAATCTTTAGTGAATAAGTTAAAATAATAATATATACGAATATATTACAGTGTAGACTTGATATTCCGGATCCTCTATAATTCGGATTCTTCCTAAATCCGGACTCATTATTTCAAACACTGTGTATTCTGTAATCCGGATTTAATGTACAAACATACGTATTTATGAGTTTAAGTGTTTATTTTATGAAATTAAGATGAATTTATATTCCGTTTTATACAAGCTGTGTTCCATAAATAAAAATAAGTCCTAAAATAGAATTTTATTACGTATCAGTCGTGAGTTGCAGTAATCCGGATTTTTCGGTAATCCGAATCAGGCTGGTTTTAATTAGTCCGGATTATCAAGTCTGCACTGTACCTACTTTTTAACGCATGATTATTTGAGAAATAATTACGTACAGTTATGTAGTTTGAATATTTTTTATTCTATTCATGATCACACACAACAAAAAATATAAAGACACAGAAATATACATACTCAAAAAGTAGTTCACAAACCTTAAACACAAAATGGGACACTTTCTCGAATAAGTATGTCCTTATAGCCTTTGGAATTACATACTATTCAGCCACATTTAAAACAATTCCTGTTTATTTCTTTTATATTTGGACAATTTAATTCACTAAAATCCTTAAGAGTTAATGTAGGTTATACAATTATTTTTGTAATTTGACGAAATGAATGCATGAACAGCCGACTGACTGCTATGAACGAGTAGTAAACAATTGAAATGAAAACTGGAAGAATGAATGAATATGATGACAAAAATAGAATTTCAGGAAAGAATTACTCTGCGGACTAAAACCCTGACCCGCATTGAATTACAGCTGAAAACCTGTAGCAAATCGTTACGGTCGGTTAGTCGTTAGAAGTGCCGCCAGACATATACCCGTTTGAAATTTGTTAACAATTGTCAGTATTTTATAACCGGCAATATAACATGAGTATGCCAGATGTTAAGTGTCTACTTCTGGTGGTCACTTGGTTACTCAATGCTGAACCTAGGTACGGTCACAAGCAGAGAATGACCTACTATACTGTGGTGAATATGATGGCACCTTGAATTCTATTATCAGTTTTTATAACAGTTTGTATGTAATTTGTGAATTATGCCTTAGACTAAGTGTGTGTGTGTGTGTGTGAGAGAGAGAGAGAAAGAAGTTGGTTGGTGGTTCAATTTATACGTACACTTCCAAATTTCGCATGTGTTCACAATGGAAGAATCTTTTCAATTGTGCTTTAAAAAATCTGATAGGAATGTAGTCACTAATTAGTTGAAAGACGTTTCATGAAAAAAAAATTACCTTATTTTCCTCCTACGAAGTGTGTATGTGTGGACGGAGTGTATTGCGGATGGCTGTAAATAAAATTGATCCTTATTTGCTAATGTTTACCTACTTATTGAGTTTATACTAAACGGCACACTTCATGAAATACAAAACCACGTTTAAAGTTATTCATCTTACTAATTGCAATTACTACTTGTTTACAATTCTTGTGATAACCATGTGTTTTTTTTACAGAGTCTTTACTAAGTACAATGACCAAGCTCATAGACGAAAAATTGAAGGAGGAGCACGCTCAACCTTCTCTTTTGGCTGGAGAGGACATCCCGTTTGCGGATGAGTCACCAGAAAAACACCCCAACAAAAATACGTATTTGGACAAGGAAAATATACCGAGGGCTAGTGATTTGTACAGGAACCCCAGTTTACACAAAAACCAATTCAGCACTTCATCAAAACCGCATAAGAAGGAGGATGTGTTACACAAGGAGTCCAAAAAGGACAAAGAGAAGGAGGAAGACACATCGGCTTCCGATAACGTACCTGATAATGATAGACACATTACACCACATAAACTAACACTAATTTCTAAGACTAACAAGTTGAACCAGAGTCAAACTGCCACGGGCTCAAAATTGAAGCGGTCAGAGTCTCTAAATAAAACCGAGAGGACGGTCTCACCCTTGAACAACAAACTGAAACGATCGGAAAGTTTGAACAAGACGGGAGACAAATTGAAAAGGTCCGACAGCTTAACGAAAACCGAGAAAACGGAGAGCAACATCAACAAGCGTCGGGAACTTTCCATTTCGAAACGTGGCAAGGATTCTACCAAGAACAAAAGGAAAAACGGGATGCCGGACCGCTCCATCAAGAGACGACACACCGTCGGAGGCACCAAGGATCCCGACAAAGTGACGTGGTTGCTCGATAACAAAAACCAAGAAGAGAGTAACGTCGACGCAGAAAACGTCAAAGAGAAGAACCTTAGGACAAGTTCGCCGGATCTGAGCTCGACGAGACGGGACCGTCTTCTGTTCGAAATCAACCTGATCGGCCCGGAGAATATGGTGGTGGCCCTCAGACAGCACCTGATGGGCGCGAGGCCGCAGAGTTTCCCGGAAACGACAGTTTTCAAAGTCCCCCTCGAATCTCACGTTTGAAAACTGTACGCCGTGCCTTAACCATTACGGAAACATCAATGTACGCCAGACTGATTCTATTAAATGTGCAATAGTTGTGCATTCTATTTAATTTATTATAGAAGTGTTAATTCGATGCTTTGTTTTTCGTTTTAGGAGATGTAAAGTAGGGATCGTAGAGTTTCTTTGTAAAAGACAGAAATGTAATTTCTCGCGGAGGAGCAGGTTTGTTGTAAAAAGCGCATTTATCTGTTACTGATTTTTTAGTTTGCTTCTTTAAGTGTATTGTGATCCTAAAGTAATTCCAATTTGAAGCAATTAAATTTGTGATAAATCAATAGAGTTTAGGCGTGTACATAATTATAATTTTATTTTGAATTGAAATTAATTATTGCTTTACTGTTCACAAGTTGACGTTTATAGAATTTTTCGTTTTTTTTTCTCTTTTTGTATGCAGTATTACTTTTGACAATACTGTGCCAAAATGCAGTGCAGAATATTATACATATAGCCGATATTGTAAATAAAATTGTTTATCGCTTGTGAGTTGGTGTAAAAAGGTCAACCTAAATGCTAGGCTGTTTGTATCTTGCCTGTTATTGTTTTTATAGTTTTAAGTACAAATTGTATGTGTTGTTGTAACTTGTGAAAATTGTAAATATATTTTCAATTTATGCACTTCATTATTTTTATCACTTCTTAACCACTCCCAAAATCCAGTTTATCAGCTCGTTGCCTATAATACTGAAGTTTTATGGACGAAGAACTGCATTTAAGGTAAGTTAATTATGTACAGAGAAGGTGGATCCACAAGGTTTTTATTAGTGTAAAGCCAAACTATAATACTGAAATTGAAAAATTTCCTATAATTTTTCTGATTAAAAATGTGCTAGAGAACATGGTTATTAATTAAACACCATGAATTGTACTTTTTTTACTTGTTCCTTGTTCAGTGAAAAATACTACTTTACATCAATTCAAGTCGTACTAAAGCCGAGTTCCAAAATAGCAGACTACAGTACTTAGATGAGTAAGAGGGGGAGGGAGGAGGTTTGCAGGGAACAAGGTTCCATATGACAGACCACTTAGAAAACAAAATTATAAAAATTAAAATCACGTGTCATCTTTTCCACAATTGGTGGAATGCCATTGTTTTGGACGGCAATGGGTCACCACCACCCACTTACACCCACCTGATGCGCACTTCGCAGATATCACACTTTAACACTTATAATACATTGCACTAAAGTATAGTATACATTACTAACACTGTCCCTATAACGGTCACATATTAACACTTTATACACACGCTATATTTATTACACACTACTGTCTTGGCATTCATTTTTCCATGTTTTGTCAAAGCGTAATAAACTTCAATTCATATTTCCACCTTCTAATATTTGTTTGAAATAAGTACGTAGATTCTTCGCCACATTACTATTTTGTCATTTTCTATCAGCATACCCTTTTGAAATCGATTTATGAAATAGAAATTCATATTACGTCTAATTCACAAAAGCACCCTTCTGGGCAAAGTTTCATCTATTTTTTTTTTATTGTCAGAAGCCTATTTTTAAGATACCGCATCCATGAATTGTTCTACGAATCGCGTATTTTGTGTCGTCATCAACCTCTACCTACCCTCCGCGAGTTTGCACTATTTTCCGTTTCACAGTTGTATCCATCTTTATTGCAAGACATACACTACTTATAGAGACTCTTGTTAAGGGGCAACGCTAGATGCAAGTTAAACTGACCGTTCCGCTAACCGCATTGCAACCGTCCGACTTCCCTTACATCTTCTGTCTTTGCCTGCCTCGTATCGCATCACCTGTTACTATTTGAACGTAAGCGGCTCTTTTAGCAGACTACAAAGTTATAGTTGCGGCAAGAATTTAGACGACTTACGTCACGGTTGACGCTACACAACTGTTTTCATTGTCAGCATAGTTTTCGATAGTTTGTCGCGTTAAAAACAATAATTCTTTGTGATTAAGTGCAAAGTATAGTGCAAACATTTAATGTATTACGTAGTTTTATTATTCTCAGTTGCCGTTTCCTAAATATTTTCGTGAAAATGTAATGAATCATTCATTTGTTTGAATGACGTAAGTCGTTTGAATTCTTGCCACAACTATTCAACTATTTTCAGAAAGAAAGTGTATATAAATTAATAAAATAATTCACCGCTTCTAGGATACCCATTTATTTTGTTCTCTTTACGCTTTAAACCCTAGAAAAGAAAAACTGGTGCAAATCGCGTCAAAATCTGATCTTTTTTACTGGAGTTATCTTAAAACTAGTTTTGAGACACCTAAAGAGGCCTCTTTAACGAACTACATATTTCGACCAAATCACTTACGCTCATATTTTGATCTCGCGCCCTAACCCCTTCATACACGTCGACATTTCTCAATGATTACATTTGGATGTTTACGATTTTCTATACGCTGTAGTGCTTGAACTATTCTCCATTTTTAAGAACACGAACACAAATTTGCTAATAAATTATACAATTAGGGGAAAAATGTCCCGAACTTTACCTACGGTATGCGCGTATAGCAGTGGTGAAGATGGAAGAGGTGGATCCATCAAGACCAATAGAAATCTAGCTTTTTAAATACAGTGCCTTAATAAATGATTACAAGCCACGTGATCAGGGTCTCAAATCAATCGCAGAGCAATTCATATATGCGAATGTCCTTTTCCTCACTACGGCAATTGAGAGAGACAAGAAATCTATTTGCATACGAATTGTTCTTCGAGAATCACAGTCCTGGTCACGTGGCTTATAATCATCTATGAAGGCACTGTACATGTCTCTTCTCTTCTATAATAATATCTCTAATAATATCTCTACCCCTCATTCTAATCACGAGGATTAGCCCAGAAGTCGAAGACTTGTGCGGGAGAGGGGGCGGCATATTATTATTAAGCAGGCCGCATTTGCGCCCAGGAACGACTTACGTTGGTAGGCCCTAACCACCATTCAGTGCAGGAATGAGGGAAACCTGGAAAACCTCATTAATTAGGGGGGTAGTCAAATGTCAACCGGTATCAATCTCTCACAGTGACCCAAGCCAACATTCTTCCACCCTACCATACCCGTAGAGAGGGTGCCAATATCTCCACGAATATAGCTTATATACGGTCTACCGGCTGCGGGGGTCGAACCCACAGTGATCCAGTCACCTCGATTCAAGTACTGACGCCTTAAACCGCGCGACCACTGACCGATCCAACCTGACCCTCTATTTTTGTAAACACGGCTATAGTGACGTGGCTGCTAGAAGTCGGAGTGTCTATAAGCTCATTTTAATGACTTCAGTACATTTGTATTATTTACCTACTTTACGTAATTTCAAATAACGATCGACGCCGATCTCTCGTGCTCAGTCGGTATAAAATAAAAGCAGATATTGCAAATGCTCAATTAATACTCATCGCCATTTTGGTTCGCATATGTTGGAAATCGAGTATAAAAATTTTCGGTATGGCTAATACTGGTAGATACACATTAGAAGTTTACGAAAATTTACTCTGGAAGCTCAGATCAATTACAATCCCTGTCCTTGTTATTCTTATACATTTACAGATTGAGAAAGATATATGTTTAGATCGCTTAATTTCCGCAACCGCTATTATTTATCAGTGAAACATTGCCGTGTATATTTCACTACTCTTTTTAGAGCAAACAGCCTCAATAAAGAAGAGGTATTTGCAGTTGCCACCATTTTGGATGCTATTTTGGAGACACCTGGCTATCTTCATAGAATTAAAATTACTAGAATTTCTTTGGACACATTTCTGGTGTATTATTATAGTTTTATACTTAGGTATGTTAGGCAACCAGAATTGATTGATTTGTGTGTTACGGCTAAAGAAATGACAAATTGAAAAAAAAACTAATAATTTCTTATTACGTTTTAGTTCAGCTAAATTAGTTTGTATCTTTAAGCATCGTTTGATATTTTAAAAATCTCTAAATAAGCAAACTTCACATAGTCAATTGAAAAGTTACATTTGGGGTTGCATTTTTTAGAGGACGCAACTTTATTGTTTAGATGTGAGGGGAGGGGGTCAAAAAAGCTTAACTTGAAGTTTTTGGGGTCACAACCCTCCAGCTTTGGCCGCCATCTTGGAAAAGGGGGTTAAATTGTTTTTAGCATTTATCAGGTAAACTATTGGTCATACAAAATTTTTTTAAAAACATTTTTTATAGCAAATTGAATCCTCTACAATTTTAGTCCAATAACTTTTTGTTGTAAAATCAAAAATAACAAAGATATTAAAGAAAACCAATCAACATTTTTGGACTCACAGTAAAATTGTCTCCATGCGTGTGCGTAGAAACTGGTATTATGTGGCACCATCTGTTTAGGGTGATTATATTTTGTTAAATATTGAAAGAAGGGGCTTCTAAAAATTTAACATGTTCTAAATATTTATGGACAAAATTCCTCTTAAAATAATTTGATTTGTTTTCTGTATGCAACTGCAAACATAAGGTAGAGTAATAATTATTCCAAAAGTTTTGTAGAGAATTGTTTACAACATCATACAGTTTTTAGATTTGTTTAAACAGGATATCTTTGCATCTAATGGTCATTAGCTACTCAATGCTGAATATAACAGACCACAAAGCAATGAAGCGACCTACTAAGTTGCAGACACCATTGAAAGCACCTAACCTCTATCACATTTCGGCGATAACGATATTTGCGAAACAGAATACCAGGAAACAATTACTCTGTAGACCAATGCTGCTGACGAATGACTTTGACTGTTTGATGTAGATTTTTCAGCTGTAATTCAATGCTGGTCGGGGCATTAGCCCGCACAGTAGTTCTTTCCTGGAATAAATTATTGTTATACAGGGTGAATCTTAAATAAGTACAAATATTTTAACTGCTGGTGTAGTTCGTCAAATAGATCAGTCTAGTGAAAGCCAGTTTTAAAAATTTCTAATATATACGGAGATATTAATTTTTTTTTAAATACCCACATTTTGAGGACAGCTCACAGATCTGTCATAACCAACCTAGGGAACCATATTATTTGTTGCGAGGTTGCCATATCGCTTCTAATATAAATATTACGTTTTCTTTAAAGTTATAATAAAGTAATACGGTTAATTCTATTTTAAAAATACTTGTTTTAAGCATAAGTACAGTAAAATTGGGTATGTAGTATGAAACGCAGCAATATTAACATAAATTTTAACTTCTTAACTGACCTTACTGTAAACGATTAAAAATAAATTTCCGCATGTTCAATACTACCATAAAGTATTTAGGAAGATATTACGTGATATTACTATGTCCAATGTTCAAAAATTATACATAAACGTGCACACAAGCTTACCTGTTTGTTAAAAAATTAACTATTTAATAAGTAATCCACATTTCACAAGTTAAATGTCAAAAGTGTCAACTTTTAGCAAATTTCGCAAAACAATATTATTGCTATTTTCATCATTATGTGGGGTTAGCAAGTTTAACTTAGGCTTCCGATAATCTGTCATGACAGTCAATGACAGTTTGATAATAAAAATAATATAAAATGTTACAGTTGACGAAATTCGCTAAAAGTTGAGATTTTTTCCTACCATCAAATAATTCGAACGAATATTCACAAATTTTGTGTCCATGAGGACAACGTTTTAAAACTTCCTTGAAGAAAAGATTTTTGTGTAACACTGTGAACCACACATTCAATCTGCAGCACTACGAGTCATAAAAGTATGAAAGTGGCAATCTGGCCAGCGGTCCTCAACAAGTTTTCTACAGAAAAATTACGAAATTTATTTAAAATTTCACTTTTTTATTTCTAATTTTTTTGTAAAAAAAACTATTAACTATGTGTTCTAGACACTGAACTATACTGCTGGTTAAAATATTTGTACTTATTTAAGGTTCACCATGTATAATGGTTCTAATATTTTGACAGAACGTTTCTCCTTCACTTGTAAAAATTAATTTAAATTTTCAAAAAAACAATTTTAAATTGCTTAAAGGCGGTAGTGCTGGGTCACATATTCGATCATAGCAATAATGTGTAAATGCTTGACTACACTTTAATGGTGATTTGCAACACAAAACATCAAAAAAATCTATAAACAATGTCTGCTTGGTTTTCGAGAGACATGGTAATAAAAAAAGGTTTTCATGAAAAATAACTTCAATTAAATTTAGCTGTAATTTTTACAATTAACAAATTGTTTCTTTCATTCTACACTTCCTTTAATTCCAATATGTAATAATAATAATAATAATAATCCTCTCCACGAATATAGCTTATATACGGTCTACCGGCAGCTGGGCGCGAATCCACACCGATCTAGTTACCTCGATTCAAGTACTCACGCCTTAAACCGCGCGACCACTGACCGACCCAAATATAATGCTCAATTCTCATTAAATTTGAAATAACTCGTCTTTTACTAATTTCGAAACTTCTTATGAAAGTTAATTGTTGAAGTGGTCAACAACGGAAAAATATAGCAAACAATCAAAGGAAGTACAATATTTCTGCTTGTCAACGTTTCGTCACCATGTATGACATCTTCAAGAATTACGACAACGTTTATATGATAAAATAAATCTAGGTGATAAGAATTCTAATTTTATTAAATAAAACCTATTACAGTGTTTTGAAGATGTCACAACATATGATGACGGAAAGTTGACAAGCAAAATATATTGCGTTTTCTTTAAAATTTGGTTTAATTATCCCGCTGTTGACCACTAACATTAGAAATTGTTAATATCTTATACCGTTTCCTGTCAAGTTGTAAAAAGAAATTTAATACCATCAGACTTTCAGCATATCCAGATTTCGATATTTTGCAAATTTTTCCCTACAAACTTCCACGGCAAAACGAGCATTTAAAGTTACCTCCATGAAAAATCTTCTATTGGTATAAGGTTTCTCGTAACATAATCATGAAATCACCCCATAAAACATTTACATAAGGCCCTCGCTTCCATTCTAGGCTTACGTTGTTTGTTTAGGTGAAAAACAATTCAACACGACCCCATAATCAAGATTTACTGACCCACTGTAGTCATTCCTCAGGAAACAAACCACTTGTTGAAGCCATATGAAATGTTAACAAGAATCCTACAACCCATTATATCCCCAGATATTACTACATTGAGCATATGGTGGGCTTTAATGAGCGTCGAGAACGAATATTAACAGATATACGCGATAAATAAAAAGAGCCCATAAAGGGAAAGCCGCACACGTCAAAAATTACGTTATTACATGGAGTCAATCAGTAAACCTAATCGTTATCAGCCAATTACCAAGCATAGGTCTCGAGATAAGCCTGAAATTATCGAGAGCATGGGCGTAACTAAAGACGAGGCTAAGGGGTGCTAAGAATTTCCGAAATTAAAATTGTCATCCCCAAATAAATAATTTCCAATTCCTAAATTAATGGTTATTAAATATATATTTCTGTAATAAAACTAAATAAATAAATATTTTATTTTTGATCATTTTGGAAAAAGTATTTTTAAATGTTAAAATAATCGCATTACTATACAGGGCGATTGGAGGGGAACCCCCAATATTCAGGGGGCAAAAGTGAACAGAAAAGCCTAATAAATATATGGTCGAATATCAACGGTTACTGAGATATCAATGAAAATATTTTTACCCGAGTTAATTATTGTAATGCATCAGAATAGAAAAATGTTTTTTCTGTAGGTATTATAAATTATAACATTGATTAGAGATCTAATAAATGAATTAATTAATGAATTAAATTTTCAAATATACCACCGTCCGCCTCAATGCATGTATCAGCCCGTTTGTGGATTGCACGGGTAGCTCGTTGAAGTGCACGGTCATTTTCTCTTATGAAAGGTTCACAATTGACAATCCCATCGAATAGCGCCTCTCTTGTGTTCACTTTTGTTGCATATACTAATGGTTTAAGCGATCCCCAAAGCCAGTAATCAAGGGGATTCAGATATGGTGGCTTTGGTGGCCAATTTTGGAAACCACTTCAGCCAATCCAGCATTGTGGAAAGCGATTGTTAAGATGATTGATCACAACACGACTAAAATGGGCGGGGGCACCATTATGCTGAAAGTACATGTTTTGCCTAATATCCAATGGAACATCGTCCAGTAGATATGTCAAATTATTTTCTAAAAATTCTACATATCTAGCTCCAGTAAGACGACTGTCTAAAACAACTGGCGCAAATTTCACGTCGCGTGCAATAAACACTTACATACGGATTCATCAACAAGGCGTAACGTTAGTCAGACTAGCGGAGGTTACGCGAAAAATTTACGCATCTGTTGCACTAATTTAAATAAAAAGCATACTCCTATTCACTACTATGTATAATACTTACTTTATGATATGTTAACTAATCCGTAGTACTGAAAAGTACAGTTTTTGAATATAAATACTAAATATACAATGGGAAACGCAAGGAACTAGAGGCCGAAGTTACGCGATTCTTAGACAGGTACAATACTGGGTCTAACTTTTGGCGCAAATATGGACGTAAGTAAACAGCCTACCTAGCAACGCATGCTTCGCTACCTAGCAACGCATGTGAATGAGCGCAAAGCTGGTTAGGCCAACTAACGCGCTTTACACGGACGTAAACTCGTTAGTCGGGCTAGCGCTACGCCCGTTTCATGAATCCGGCTGTTACTTTTTGTACTTGTTGCATAAATAACTATTATTTATGGGTTTTGCAACAGCAGCGCTAATCGTGCAGTTGCTGAATATCGACGTCACTTCCCGAACAGAAGAGTGCCAGATAGAAATGTATTCCAGACAGTCTTCAATAATGTATGTGAAATTAGAATGTTTTCCATTGTGACAATTACATCCCAGAGGCACGCTGGTTCAGGTCTAGCGCTGGAAGAAGTTTTAAATATGGTAGAACGTAGCCCGGGTGTAAGTACAAGGCGCTTTGCAACTCGTCTCCAAATTAATCAAACTACGGCATGGGAAGTCATTTAAAAAATGCTTAAAACCTTTCCATATTCAGCGCGTCCAGAGTCTTCAGGACGGTGATAATGATTTGCGGTTGCATATTTGCAACTGGATAAACGCAAACGATACACTTTACAAATACATTTTGTTCACTGATGAGGCTCAATTAACTCATGGTGTCAGATGAAAATCTGCACGTCACGGTGGAAAGTAACTTTCAGCATCGGTTCAGCATTAACGTGTGATATGATTAATCAATAACTTGGCCAAGTTGTGTTAGACAGTCGTCTTACTGGAGCTAGATATGTAGAATTTTTGGCCCCTAAACACACCTTTCGAATATTGGGGATTCTCCTCCAATCACCCTGTATATTAATTTTTCTGTGCACAGAAATATTTTATTACCGTTGGTGAAAGAAAAAATTGTCGAGTCAATTATGTTTTGTTTGGTATATTATCAAACAGTAAAGTAAGAATACAATATATAAGTGGACAGTTAAAATATACATAATGAAGCAAAAATGCGCCAAGATACTACACAAAATAGTTATTAATTATATAAGGAAATTAACAAGCCTGTAATGCACGACAAAAAAATGACACGAGGCGTAGCCGAGAGTTACATTTTTTCGATAGGATTACAGGCTGGTCAATTTCCCGAATGTAATTCAACGTTTTATCCACGACCACGACCAAAACCGGTCAATTAGGAGAGTGAAAGCCGTGTGAGAGCAGGTGAAAAATTATGGTTTTGAAAAACGTCATATATGACAAATTTATTTTAATCAAGAATATTGACTGAATGTAGAAAGTCTTGGTGCAAAAATTTGCAACATCGCCACCAAAAATGAATGAGAATGCTGAGAATTTCTTCATTCCGTCTGAAATCCAGCAAGAAGACCAAGAAGCAATATTGCGTCTGTTACCAGCGAAAAGCAAAAGTGTGTACGAGAAGGAATTTGTGGAATTCGATATCTGGATAAAAATAGGAGCATATAGGAGATAGAGCAATTACAGCAGAGCTGGTACTATCCTGCTTTTTCAATGTGGATAATTTGAAAATAGTACTGGATGAGAAATATTTACAAGTTAAGGTAGAAAATACACTGTTTTAATATTTCAATTTATACATTGAGCGTGTTGAACTCTTTACAGGTTGCAGCGATCATGGGAGTCGCAGATGCTTGTCGATGCAATAAATTAACCTTTCTGGATATCACCCATGTCCAAGACAAAGGCAGTTTACCTATACGTACTCATTCCGGATACGAAAACAAATATTTCAAGAAATTTCACGAGCATAGAAGAAGCTTTTTCAGTCAATGCTGTAGAAATGTGTCGAAAGTACATCAACCTGCGACGTAAAAATGCAGGTGGGACATTTTTCTTGCGATTTGTGGCTGGAAAATGTACTACACAACATGTAGGCATCAACACAATTTCGACCCTGATCCAGAAAGTTTTACCGGACATGGAATGAGACGTTCTTCGGAAACATTACTGGCCAACACTGGGATATTACCACTGTGAAGCGTCATGGTGGTTGGAAATCGACTACGGTAGCGGAAAGTTATATTGAAGATTCACTGTCCAGCAAGATAGCAATTGCTGAAGAAGTCCAGGTCCTAACTGGCGAAGTTGTGGGTTCCTCTAGTCCTTCAGAAACTCTTTATCGACAAAATTTAAATAATCCCGGTCAAAATGACAAGATCTTGCTTGAGATAAATGTTAATCATAATTCTAAATAATGTGCTATAAAATCTAACCGTGGCATTATGAATTCTAATCCACTACTGTGTTAAAAGGCCTTTAATCACGGAAAACAAACCTTCTTAATATAACGGTTGTGGATAAAAAAAAAATAATAAAACGCCTTTGTCATACTTGAACATTAGCCCCCTAAAAATGGCCAGTCGCGCCTATGATCGAGTACTACAATTGGCTGAAAACGTTTCAGATTGCGGTTTGAAAGTAGTAATATCGTAGATTCTCGCTTAAGGAAGCCACTCGCGGTCGGTGTTGTTTAAAGTAACATGAAAGCGGGACAACCTGTAGTGTTTAAACCGGCAGATACCCCTTGAAATAATCGATTTTTCAACCTACGATACGCCTTCGCATCCGTCGTGGGCGCCGGCGCTCGGCGTCGCCCCGCCGCACAGCCTTTAAACAACCAGTGAATCTTGGACGGCTGGTCTGCCGTAAATTCCGCCCTACAGTCACTTTTGACAAATAAATTCCGTAGTTCGCCGAAGATCCCTTGTCGCGGAGATGCAGTGAGGTGCCAACGGCTACAGCTGGTGAGTGCACTCTTCATCCACACGTTTTTCCACTTAGATTATTTGTTAGCCCCAGCACCCACCTGTTATTGGGTCAATGTCACCTTCAGGGTTCTCCTGGTACGGAAATACGTTTGGCCCTACGATTTTTTCTTCCCCAGGGCAATGCCGAACGGGTCGAGTATTTATTTTCACGTTTTCGTCGGCAAGCGGGCCTATTTGGGTCCGCTGTGTTGTTCCGGACCCCATTTATCGACTTTTTACAGGATGTTACTGCTGATAAACGTGTACACTTACACTTGATTTCGCCGTTGAAATTGTGATGTAAATAGCGCTACAACATACCTGATTAGAGAAAGCCGTGGTATTGATTTTTGCGTTGGAATTAATTGATGACACCCCTCTATATAGATGTCATTTTTGAAGGGAACCCACACATGCTTCCAACGACGCCACCCTTGATTTATTAACGTGTATGTACAGGATGATCACGTGTAAACGTTAGATTCGACTGTAACTTTGTTATATTATGCAGGATCTACACTTGCTATATAGTCCTGCTATATAGCAAAGTTATACAACAAGTTACATCTTTTTGAATCAATTATAAGTAGCATATTTCGGTGCTATACGAGTCTAACATGCTAAATGTTATCCATCTCGAGTCGGTAAAGATCAAACGATGTTGTATACCATTGCTAGAACAACGCGTCCACACTTGCTATATTTTTAACGAATGCAAATCGTAGTGCCATGAATTGAAACTGAATTTATTTATTGTCGTATTTTTTATTTATTGTTAATGGAACAGACCTGCAAAGTAATCAACAAAGCAGAGATATTCAAACCCCTTGTTCAAAAACAAGGCAGATTTCTTTTACTGTCAAAAATAATAAAGCACGCCGCTGCTGCAATAAGCGCGTCTTTTTTGTCACGCAGATTCATGATGACTAACTTTATAATGTGGACCCTGCTTTAAGAGATATCGGAAAATTGACACATGCATTTTAATTAGCACCTAATTTTTCACGAGGATTTATTTTTTTTATCAAGAAAACAATAGAACATCGCACTACTGACATATTAGGTCTATTCAAGCAATTGGGATTGGTTTCAAACTGTCAGAAGGATTCGACCAGTAAAGTTATAAATTTGTTTTTAGTATTCATCATGCAATAAGTAGTTGGATCAACGTTTTTGACAGTTTTGATCATTCCTTGCTTGAACAGATTATCTATTGTTCTATTGATATCAACTTGGCTTTTTCTTATGAAACGCCCTTATATTATGTACCTATATTAATACATTTTTGAATTCTCCACTTTTTCCTGATTGCATTGATATAAACATGTAATGGTTTATCTTATACTGTTGGCGTGATATTGATGACATAATTAACATTTTATTTTTTTATTACAAAGACTACAAAACTGTATTCGAATCCAATTTATATACATATTGGTCCAATTACTCTATTAGCGTATCCACGTACCACACCAAACATGTACCGTCCTTGTCTCTTAATTTCTATAATCCTTCTTGGGTTACCCTCTGGTAAAATCTGATGTTTTGCTTATTAAAGATAAAGTTGTGGTAAAGCTGGCAAAAATCTGTACGCAATATATTTTTTGGAAAACGGCGATTTCCTTCTATTCGCCGAATCATTTTATAGGAAAATTTAAACGGCCAACGTTATTTAGATCTTTTGGGTCACGAACTAATGTTCTTATTACCCAATTTAATAGGTCGACGGGATGAGATGGCAGCAAGATAGAGCTCCACCATATAATGTAAGATAAGTTAGAAAATATTTGATATATTTTTGTGGGGCTGTTTAAAGAATAGTGTATATAAAAATAGACCAACAACTATTTTGGAAATTCAAGATGGTATTACAATTACAATGCACCAGGTCCCGCTTAACTGTTTTTGGAACCATGTAATTCCTCGAAGTTCCATGGAATTCCTGGAAGTTTCATGGAATTTCTGGAAATTTCATGGGCTTCTCCGAAATATCATGGAAATCCCCGATTTGTAACTCGTGTGCACCAAAATTCTTCAGTGTTTTTCTATTGGTTTCATGTTACATTACACATATCACGACAACAAAATTGCTTATCGTAAACATATGCAGAATAAACAACATCTGAGAAAATAACAATAGCAAAATACTTCTCGTAAAGATATGTGAGACATTGTCATTCGTAGACAAAATTGTGTTAATTAGGTTATATTGCAATGCTTCTTTGTGATAAATAAAATCATGCTTATATACAGTACACTTTAGTGGACCAAAATTTGCATTCTCAATTATGTAGGTTTAGGTACAACAACAAAAATGTCTCTATATTTTAACTTAAACTTCCCATGCAAGTATTGCGACACTTTTAAAAAATTAACGAAAATAGATAAGATTGCCATGCAATTGCCATTGCATTAAACTAGTTAAGGCTGGTACTTACTAAAAAAGAAAATCTTCCCAGGATAACAGGTAAAAATATATCTCGTACAAATACAAAATTTATAATTTTTTGAGGAAACAATTGAACATGGCGGAATTTTCTACTATTTCATATTTTCCTCATGGTAACCTTATTCATTTAATTTAAAAACTGCTATATATTTTACATTTTTGGATTTAAAATGGGTATTCTTTTCATTGCAAAATTGAAAAAAACTATTTCAAATGTATACACCTATTTTTTCTTGGTCACGAATATTCTTGGAAAAATTGATATTTAATTTTCAAAATATTTGCGGTCACAAAAAAATTACCGGAATTAATTTAAACACTGGTGACGTATAAATGAGATTCATTTGCTAAACAAAAATATTGACAAACTTTTTAAAGACATTTTTAAATTTCAACCCCTAAACAGAAATTCAAATTCCTAGGGTCAATAACATTTTGATCGTTTGCATATTTTGATAACATTTAAAATTGAATTTATATCTTAAACATTGTGTAGATTTTATTTGGTAAAATTATTAATTTTAGTTTTTTTCGAGGTATGCAGTCAAATCATTTCAAAATTTAAAAAATCACCAGTAATATAATAGTAGTCATAGTCATATTCAACGAGCATATAATGATGGCTGTAACTCACCCGAGTGAATTAGAGCCATTAGGTATACCTCAGTAGAATGCTATACTTTGTCCACGACTGTTAACAATATTTTAACAAACTTTTTACTGAAAAAAATATACAGTATTTATAACATGAACATGACATGACATACAATTCAAAACAGCTTATACTTTCAGGTTTGACTGGTCGTTTACTTGATAAATTTATAAAAAGCAAATAAAATTTTAATTAGTAAATTTCTACCATCGTTCGGAAATATGTTAATATTGCCGTAACATAGTGGATAGAACTAAGATATTATATTTTTATATGTTCACAAAAGCGTTCAAATTTCATGAGCTTCAGAGAAAGAAATGATAAATAAGGACATGTTGGGGAAACATTACGAGTATATGTTTGCCCAATGCCTTTATGATTTATTGGAAATGAAAAACTGTAACTCGCAGTGGGATGCTACCTTAGTAGCCTTGCGTTTTCGTTTTTTTCCCTACAGTTTGGTTTGTAAATCCCACTCTACGCCTACTCAAACTGTACATGAATGAACACAAACTTGATAAATTAGATAGCAGTATTCTTTTCATATAAAGGGAATTTTTTGTATTCATTAAAAAAAGGAAAAATTTCATCTTGCGATATATCAAAGACTTTGAATATTGAAAAGCTTAGAGACAAAGTAATACATAAAATATAACAGCAAGAATTCAATATTAAACATATTCTTTGCTGTGTAGTAGTGAAGCACTCGAAATACATCTCAAATATATTGTTTTAATACTAAATGCTGAAAAAAGAAAAAGAACACATGCTCAAGGATTAGTTGAAAATTTTCGACTAAGAATTCGAAACCTAGGCAAAACCCAAGCTAACATTATTCCACCCTACCATACCCACAGAGAGGGTGCCAATCCTCTCTACGAATATAGCTTATATACGGTCTACCGGCAGCTGGGCTCGAACCAACTCCGTCTAGTCACCTCGATTCAAGTACCAACGCCTTAAACCGCGCGACCACTGACCGATAACTTGAAGGAATTATTTTAATAATCGAAATAGAGTGTCGTTTACAGGGTACGACGATCCTTGAAAAATCTAGGTTAACAATTCGAAAGTAGGACAAAGACATTTTTCAAACTGCTAAAATGTTTACGCTTTGCTAAAGGTCTATGCTTAACGGAAAAGTACATACTTATCATATTCAAATTGCATAAATCATACATCAGACTCTCAACAACATTTAGGAAATTATAAGAAAACCAATTAAAATGAATTTAAGTAACAGCAAATACAGTCATATTGAAAAGATTAAGAATAATCGAATTGGACAAACCATAAGGCTAATATTCATTTTAAAACCGATTCTTTAATGCTTCATGATCCCTGTACAACATAAGCCAACGATTCGAAAGTACAGCGAAACCATTTTACAACTATAAAAACGTTTGTGCTAAAGGCCTGTTACTGCTTGAATCCCACAGACGACTCCAATGCAAAGCCTGTAAAAAGGTAAATAAATTATCCCTTCCTCCTGTAGTACCCCTGGAAAATTTAAAAGCGATGCTGGTGTAAATTTAGATCAGAAAGGGGTAGCTGCTATTCCCTGATGCATCTAAAAATATCCTCGCATCTCTGCCTGCTACGTTTCCGCTTATTTCTGGCAGCTATTCTGATTTAGTCATAAAGTTGTCAACTTTATTGCAAAGTTAAACTTAATTAGGAATATGCGATACGGGTTCCGTAGGGTAATTTAAAAAAACGTGTGTAGGTGTCAGCTTGAACTTTATCCAGCACCTACGTGGATATATCATATTGATATTTCCTATATTGGTGACATTCTGTTTTCCTTCAATATTCCAGTCGTAAATTGAATTTCGCCAAAGTTCACCCAAAATTAATGTGATCTATCCGTGGAAAAAATGGCATGTCTGTTAAAAATTAAACTCATGTTAAATATTTAGTAATTGAGTTTGATAGTAACTCAAAAATAAACTTTTGCACCTATTTGTTACAAAAATCAAGGTAATGAAACTGCACCTTAGCGAAACGTGGAATTTTCTACTGGAGAAATAACCACACTCGGAACAAGAAAATCCTCATTTAAGAAAGCAAACACATTTCCAGCTTCATTTGCCATAAATATTTGCTGTGGCATTGTTGATGATCTTATAGTTGCACCATATGAATTGCCAGCCCACCTTAATGGTGGCATGTATTTAAGATTTCTGCAAGATAATTTGCCAGGCTTATTAGAAGACGTATATGCACGATGGTACATCTGCCTAATTCCCTTTTTGTCCTCGCTCCAAACTTAATGTTGCGAAATGATGTGTAACACGCAAGCGCATATTTTTTGTTAACTTTGGTAACAAAATTTAGCTAAATAATAACATAAAGCACACAAAGTGTTCATCGTCCTTTCCGCAGATGAAATTTTTCCAGTATAAATACATTCCTCTAGAGAGCGAACGAGTAAACACAATATATTATTTCTGCAACATTGGGTTTTCTGAATTGACTATAGCTACAGTGTAAACATTTCGAGTGAGTTGTTTTTTTTGATTCCCCTGAAAATATACAAATCTACCCACCTAGAATAAAAAACAACACGAAATAAAGAGGCATGTTTAATTTGTAAATTTGTATTTGATTAAGAATTTTGAGACTTGTGACAAAATCTTATTACAAAAATTAAACTTTTTTAAGTAAATCCTTTATGCTCACTGCTAAATAAAGGAAGGACCTTTCTATAAAGTTCAAAATATTGTTGTTTTGTTATAGTATTTACTTACTTAAATTTACATTCGTAAGTTTCTAACTTATATTTAACAGTTCGTAAATTCTACCTGAACAATTTACTAACTTGAAAGTTATAAAAGAAAAATATGATAATAAATTAGATATATTTAAAATAAAATGTATACTACTGATAAGTAAATTACATTAGGATATTTTCCTGCGGTAATATTTATCAAAAACTGAACCACAAATGTCGTTAAAAATATCTATAATTATGTGGTGGTCTATAATTCTAAGTTTGTTATGTCTACAATTAATTATTTATTCATTCATTAGATACCCTTTCCTACAAGGTTCCCAATTTCAGGAAATAAGTATAAACTGATGTAAAATTAACGAATTTATTTTTTTATTTATGATCTGATAGGATTATAATAGTAAATTGAACATTAAAAGCTATATACGAGTTTAGTAAAACTGTTTTCCTTGGGAGATTTGTTTATACTATTTTTTTCGCATTTTGTGTTAGTAGGTATAAGCAAATAGTGATAGATATAAGAGCATTACAGTTAGAAATTTAAAAAATTGCATAGTACTTGTGTAGGATTTCGGTAACCTAGTAACTTGACACGGTTTTGTTTATTTATGAAATAACAGTCAAGATTAATTTTTGTGAGTGGAATTGATTCTAAGTTATATATTAATAATAAAAATAAACCTTGCTACTAAAAACAATTTAGAAGATTGTTCTGAAGACATTTTAAATGTCGCTGGAGAATTTCAACCTTTAAAATCCTAGGAAAAATACAAGAAAGTATATTAAATATTTTGTAACTGGAGGATAGCAAAAAATGCACTAAGAACTGATGAAAGTGCAATGCTAGCGAATTTTTTGAGAAGGTAAGCTATTTTTATACATATTTCAGTGTTTTTCATACAATATCTCTTTATTTTAGACAAAATCTTCTAAGGCATCTACTTTATGGTCTACATAGTTCATGTTGAAAAGTACCATACAAATAAACAAAAATATGGATATATCGCAATCTAAAAAGCTACTTTCCTTTTTAAAAAGGCAAAATGACACATATGAAGCAAAGAAATAAAAAGTTTTGACTATGGAAAACTTAAATCTCCTAAATACATCCAGTTACACTGGCGATTCTTTGAAAAGGAGATCCACCATCCTCGCTGACAGTAGAGTGAATATTCAAACATTTCAAAAACATCGAGGAAATCATCGTTAAAAAGTTGAAAATTTCAAATAGTATATCTCATTAGAAAGAACTAGTGCCACATCAAGATCTTCAGAAATGTATGAAA
>JALDAQ010000190.1:0-20509 GCA_025584915.1 Monochamus saltuarius
GCAAACAGAAACATAATTAACAAACTGAAATGGTTGGTGTCTAGGGGGCGCTAGTTATACTGTCTAACTAATAAGAAACTATTGAACTACCTTTCAATTCTAAATAGATACAAATCGATAAATTCAACCGTTTTCCAGAAACAGACAATTTTGAGATTCGGCGAGAATTACTAGGCAGTCTTAAGATATCAAAACTGAATTAACAATAAGACGAACACTGCAACAACTAAAAACTTTATTATGCATATCTTAGCAAATTATTAATCATAACAGATTCTCCAAGTTAGTAGGTGCACATGCAAAAACCAGAAGTTCTGTCGTAAATTTAAGGGAATATCTTGAAGAAGCAGTGGCAAGTCATTAATTTAAATAATTTTCTCCGTTAAGTGAACGTGATAGTACGAACGGCTCCACAATATTATCGAAAAGAATTCCACACCAAATATTAATGGGGAACTTTTGCTGAAAATGTACTTCTCTTGGCAGATGAGAATTTTCTAGTTCCCAAGAATGACTATTTTTCTCAAACTTAAAATACCTCGTTGTGTAAATATGGCTTCGTCCGTAAATAATATTTTATTATAAAATCTTGGGTCTTGTTATTGGCGAAGAAATTGTGCAAACCGTAACCCAGCTAGAGGGTCTTGTGGCGACTGGAGTAAAATCATAAGGATACACTTTTTCTTTGTATTCTGTTAAAGGAAGACTGATGCCAGTAGCTGCCGACATTTAACATGTGCTTGTACGTGTGTTTTCAGCAATTCGCACTAAAATATCATCCGGCCTTCCAATGTCTCTTTTCGGGCGCAGTCATCCTGTTTCACCTAATCTGCTGTACAATCTCTGATTGCTATGATCGTGTTGTCAGTTATCTCGATATAATTCCAAGTACCTCGCTGCTGCACGGCGACCACAAACATTTTCTTGGGCATATACACATATCATGTTTCTCATTTCAATGTTCGAAAAATTATTATGACGGAGCATTTTAAATATAAAAAATAACAATAAAAAACACTACTGCCTAATCTATGAACTGAGTGGCATTCACATGTGGCATTTACAGAAACAATATGGTACTCATATGGTACTGTAGTGACAGCTGTCTACTTATTATTTCCACGCCTACTACTTTGGAAAAAATAATTGCCTAATTTAATTCCCGCCGAATTTCAAAAACTTAAATCGTCTGTTTCTCGAAAACGGTTTTCGAAGTTTATCGATTTGTAACAGGTATACCTTTTCTATTTAGAATTGAAGGTAGTTCAATAGTTTCTTATTAGACATATTTTTACATTGACAGTACAGTATAACTAGCGCCCCCTAGTTGTGATCTCAATACTGTTTGCATATTCGTAATTGCCACCTCAAAAAACATAAGACTACAAATTTTCAAAATAATTGGTCCATACGTTCTGTAAATATAGCAAAAGAACGAAAACATTTTTTCAAATTTAACACTGTAGAATGAAAAGAAGCCACAATTGAATAAGGCATCTTGGGCTAAATCGCTTTATTTTGATGTTAACAATCTGCTCTTAACCTATGTACCATTATTAATGACTCTATTAATGCTGGTCGGGGCATTAGCCCGCAGAGTAGTTGTTTCCTGGAATTCCGTGTTTGCAAAATATCGTTTCTCGCCGAACGCGATAAAGGTCGACAGCTTTCAATGGTGTCTACTGCATGTAGAACGCTTCGTGCCTGTGACATTTTCAGTCCGGCATGGAATAGCGAACGGCCGATAGATGTAGTTAGTTCTACACCGCGTACTCATGGTCCCTTCTGTCGGGTTAGACAGACAAAAGCAGCTACTGATGAGAGCTAATAAGCTCGAAACCGGTATATGTCTGGTGGGCGTCTGACGAATGACTCTAGCTGTTGCTATAGGTTTTCCAGGTGTAATTCAATGCTGGTCGGGGCATTAGCCCGCAGAGTAGTTGTTTCCTGGAATTCCTTGTTTGCAAAATATCGTTTCTCGCCGAACGCGATAAAGGTCGACAGCTTTCAATGGTGTCTACTGTCTACTGCATGTAGAACGCTTCGTGCCTGTGACATTTTCAGTCCGGCATGGAGTAGCGAACGGCCGATAGATGTAGTTAGTTCTACACCGCGTACTCATGGTCCCTTCTGTCGGGTTAGACAGACGAAAGCAGCTAGGATTATTCGTCGGATACCTCACCTTTGGCATACTGATGAGAGCTAATAAGCTCGAAACCGGTATATGTCTGGTGGGCGTCTGACGAATGACTGTAGCTGTTGCTATAGGTTTTCCAGGAGTAGTTCAATGCTGGTCGGGGCATTAGCCCGCAGAGTAGTTGTTTCCTGGAATTCCGTGTTTGCAAAATTCGAATATGGCCTGGAATATTCTAGACAACGTCAAAATAAAAGTATTACAAAAATTATAAATTCTAAAGCAAACAGAAACATAATTAACAAACTATAAGAAGGTAGGCGACCTTCTGTAACAATATTTTAGGTCACAGGTTGCTGATTGAAAACTGTTTATTAAGTTACGTCCTCTACCCCATTAAAGAAACGCATTTATTTCATAAACACTCTGTATATCTTTTCTATAACGGCAAGTATGTATTTATTTACAGAAATGCATCGCTAAATCTGATGGCATAAATATTGGAAGAGGAATGTAATCTGTGAAGAAACTGTACATACAATATAAAGTAGGTTTTAGAAATCATGTTTCTTGAAATAGCAGCATTTGGAAGTACAAGTATGTACAGGGTGGGCAAATAAGCGAGGTAAGCGGCTGTATCTCAGAAACTAATGATGGTAGAGAGCTACGGTTAAAAAATTTATAGGTAAAGTGGGCAAGAGAAAATGCTGGAAATTATTTTCAAGTTTCCAAGATGGCCGCCAGTGGGCGTTTCCACCATCTTGATTTACATAAAGTTACGTTTCTCGCGATTTTCCCCAATGAATGTAACAAAAAAGTATTTGCGTTTTAATGTTAACTTAAAGTCGAACATTTTTGTAAAAACAATTTTTCTCTATCTTTCGAAAAAAAGTGGTGGGGGGTATTTGAATGTTGTTTTAAATAAATGCCTGTAACTTCGAATCGGCTTAATGGATTTGGATAAATTTGGTATCATTGAAAAGAGCATTTCTTGGGCTTTTAGGTTTCTCATAATCATGACAATTGTGACCTACACGGCCGCCGATAGAGGGCGTTATTCGATATTATAACCAAAATATTGGATTTTCTCAAAAAATTTAAATGCGATGATATGACTTTGTGAGGCTAGAAAATAGAGAAATGACTAACCAATAAGCCTGCGCAAACCGCATCTTAATATCTTTTTCCTAACTCAAATTATTTAAAAAAATACTCAACCAGGAAAATTCATATATCCCCATTTAAAAATGCATCCTTACCACATACTCTTGCACCAGGTGCTAAATGAGCAAGATTTCGATAATAGATTAAATTATTGTCAAGGGATGCTAGGCATGCTTGAGGAAAACAGAAATTTCTTAAGGGAAATTCTCTGGACCGACGAGGCTACCTTTAGTAGCGATGGTAGAGTAAACCGTCATAATATGCATTATTGGTCCGCTGAAAATCCGCATTGGTTAAGAGAAGTGCAGCACCAGGGACGCTGGAGCCTAAATTTGTGGTGCGGTCTCATTGGGGACAGAATTACTGGACTACTGGACCTTATTTTATTGGAAGATGTGCCACTCGAAACTAGGAGAACTATGTTTCTGCAATTAGATGGTTGTCCGGCACATTATTCAATTAATGTCCGAAACCATATTAACGGGACCTTTCGAGAACGCTGGATAGGAAGGGGAAGCCTATTTCCTTGGCCGCCAAAACCTCCGGACTTGACATGTCTTGATTTTTACTTGTGGGGACGCTTAAAAAACATTGTTTTTCAAACTCCACCAACAACACGAATTGATATAGAAAACAGAATTCGAAACTCAATTCGTCAACTATCAGCGGCAGAAATCGAGGCTGCGGGTCTGTCGCCTCAATAAAAACTGGAACAATGTTTAGAATATGACGGAAGGCAATTTGAACACAGAAGGCATTAATCTTTTTTCAAAATCGGTCCTTTTCAGGACCACAACTTTATTTAAATGGAAAATCGCTTATAAATACGAAAACGTGTGACTTAAAATCACAGCACTAAATAAACTGACATTTCTTGTGAATATTTTAGAGAGGAGTTTGGCTTTTATTTCCATAGCCTACTACTTGCCTTCTTATCGAAAGCAACCGATGCATTTTTAAATGGGGATATATGAATTTTCCTGGTTTAGTATTTTTTTTAATAATTTGAGTTAGGAAAAAGATATTAAGATGCGGTTTGCGCAGGCTTATTGATTGGTCATTTGTCTATTTTCTAGTCTAAAAAAAGTCATATCATCGCATTTAAATTTTTTGAGAAAATCCAATATTTTGGTTATAATATCGAATAACGCCCTCTATCGGCGGCCGTGTAGGTCACAACTATCATGATTACGAGAAACCTAAGAGCCCAAGAAATGCTCTATTCAATGATACCAAATTTATCCAAATCCATTAAGCCGTTTCGAAGTTACAGGCATTTATTTAAAACAACATTCAAATATCCCCCACCACTTTATTTCGAAAAATAGAGAAAAATTGTTTTTACAAAAAATGTTCGACTTTAAGTTAACATTAAAACGCAAATACTTTTTTGTTACATTCATTGGGGAAAATCGCGAGAAACGTAACTTTATGTAATTCAAGATGGTGGAAGCGCCCACTGGCGGCCATCTTGGAAACTTGAAAATAATTTCCAGCATTTTCCCTTGCCCACTTTACCTATAAAATTTTTTACCGTAGCTCTCTACGATCATTAATTTCCGAGATACAGCCGCTTACCTCGCTTATTTGCCCACCCTGTACATACGTGTATAGAATATTTATATTTTTTATCCTACTTTGTATTTATAAGAAACATGTTACCTTGCAAAGTAATTTTTACTATTGCTTCAATGATCTGAAACAACTTAAGATGGACTTGCAATACAAAATCGTAGGACTAACATGCACAATACACATAGAACATATGTTTGTAAAAAGATGTGGTACGAATACATTACGTTTGACCTGCAAACCCGATAATCCCTTAGCAAATGCGACCCGTAGAAGTCATAAAAAATTATCTGAACCTTCTGCATACGTTTTTATTTGTCAATGTAGCAAGGCATTACCAAAGTTTACAGAATATTTATTCTGTAAACTTTGGCATTACTCTGCACTATAAAACTCAAAATAACATTATTGAAAAGTGAAAGTATGTTAATATCTTTTAAATAGAATATCGTTACAGTTAGTTCATTTTTAAGAAAAAGTACATGCAAGTAGTGTCAATAATATTCACGTGATTTGCAAACCCCGCAAAAGAAACAAATTCCAATTCCTTTATATTAATAATATTATTTTTATATAATAAATATTGGAAACAAAACTAATATATATCCAAACATCATCCTATTGGTACCATGGCACCTACACTTGTCAAATATGTTATGTAACCAATTACGAATAAGAAAAGTTGAATGGAAATAGCAAAACTAGTTTAATTTTAACTCCTCTCAAAAGAAATTAGTTACGTTGCTCCCTTTAAATAAATACAGAAGAAAATGTGAACTTTAGAAGTGCCGAGTTAACTTTTATGGATGTTAAATATCTTCAACGGATTCGCATATTTTCAAAATCTGTGATATTTGGTCGACATATTCACAACCATATTTTGCTACGTTGTTCACTTATTTTTCACCATTCGGACAGGACACGAAGCTCCATAACTGTGACAGTCCCAATATAATGGGACAAATGGCAATTCTCACCAAATCACTTCTTTAGCCTTAGGTAAAAATATCTGAAGTGCCTATGTTGTTCACCATTAATAGTCACGAGAAAGCTATTGCCGAGTCACCGCCATCGCTAGTAAGCCAGTAGAATTTGTGTAGAAACTTTCTTCTAAATGAATTCCATTGGCTTTAGAACAATTATTAGTAATTTGACTTATTATTTAATTTTGGGTTGCAGCTTGGGCAAGATATTCATTGGACAAAAAGGGAGACATAGCAGCAAGAGTACGAGTGCGAACTTAGAAATAACAAAAGTGAGAAGTCAGCAGTTGTAGAACACCTAGACAAAACCAAGACTTTAGTGAGAGAGAGATAAGATTCTGACCAAGATGCTACAGAGTGGCAATATCAAATTCAGAAAAATTTAAATAACTTTAACTTAGAAGAGGGTGTTGGTCCCTGTAGAAAATAAGCAAGTGTTTTTTTTTTGGAAAGCCCCTCAAGATTTCACATAGCACCTGCCTCTCCACCCCCTCGACAAAACTGGCTGACTACATACCCGTATTTACTATTTATAATTTGGAAATTTTGCACATATCAAATATAAATACCAAGGACGTATTCTAAAGTTTTAGACTTAAGTACTTCTGATAAATTCTATTTGGAATACTTAGTAGGTTATCCAAACAAATGGTAAACCTTCACAAGTTATTTTCGAGCAACATTTTAATATCATGTACCTTTGTAGTTGTTTAAAGCCCGCATTTCACTGAGGCTGGTCCAGCCAGGCTAGTGCAGCCCGGCTGGTCCAGGCAAATTTGAAATGTAGTATAGAAAATGGTCATACACGCACACAGGCTGGTACACAATGAGCTTGCTTTCGAGCTCAGGCGGCACAAGCCATGTTTGTAATAATTTACATTTTCAAGCGGGAGCAGCTATGCGGGATCCTATATAGACCAATTAGATTTCTGCCTTTATACCACGTGAGCATCTACGTCGCTGTACAATTTCAGTCACCAATAGACCAGGACCAGCCTGGCTGGACCAGCCTCAATGAAATGCGGGCTTTAGTCGTAGAAGCAAGACCAATATATTTTTGCGCCTTACATACAAATATTAAAATTATACAGTGTCATAATTTAAAACATTTTCTGTATTTTTAGGTTCTAAATATATCGATTCGGAAGTTCAGCTAAATTTTTAATTCTTTCATGTTTTTACTAAATAAATGTATCAACATCAAAATTGCATATGCCATCTGGTATCTGTTTAATGATTATCAAACTTAAGCATTGAAAACCTAGGTAGAAAACTGTATCAAGACAATCGACGGCAGATGGTGGTAGAAAACAATGATGGTAGAGTGAAATTTGTTAAACTGGTTGCCTAGCTACGAAGGGTTGTTATATTCTAGTGCTGCCATCTAATAGATGAATTTTCAACGACACATGGTTAAATACATATTTATTAGATACCTTGTTCATTTTTTAGTTAGTGTGGGCAAAATCATATTTAACAATTAATTTAGAACAAAACAAAGGAACATAATTTGTAAAAGAAATTTTGTCTGTTACTTTAAGTGGATTGAGCAGTAATTTTTTTAAATATTGCCATCTACTTAAAAATAAATGGCAGCAATGTACAAATAACTAATTATTTAATATCGTACATTATTTATAGATTCTGAAAGTTTGTATATGTATTTGCAGCGATTTTAAAAATTATAATTAAATAATACTATATTTAAACAATTATTTTGCCCATATCTTCCAGAAACAAGTTTAATTTTTTAGGCAACGGCCATACCACGATGTAAAATACCGGTTCTCGTCCGATCACCGAAGTCAAGCATCATCGGGCGCGGTTAGTACTTGGATGGGTGACCGCTTGGGAACACCGCGTGTCGTTGTTATTTTTTATTTTTTTTTGAACATATAAAGATTAGTTTTCCTTTTTATGGGTAGGTATATCACTTAATTTGCGTTTATAGTTTATGGATATCTCCCGAGGATATCTCTAACCAGTATCAGTATGTATTTCAGTTTTTATTCTTTATAAAAAAGTGTCCACGTTTATCTTATATAGAAAAAAATTAATTAATTCTAAGGCTGGGCACAGACGAACATATATGAATTAAAACATCAACGCGCATTCATCTACCTCGCGCATCAGCATGACAGTGTATTGGTCACAAACGTTGATTCATGTTTTAACACATCAGTTCGCAGTAAACAACATACACGTTCGCACAATCTTCGTAAAACAATGGCGGAAGAATTGCATCTCATTGCAGTGGCGTGCGCGATTATTGTGACACAAAAAATAAGAAAAAACAAAAAAGTCCTAGTAAATGGTCTGCAACAAATTGCATTAAAGGATAGTACCATAATGTCGGTACATATAATATGTCGTCTGCTCCAGCACTCTTCTGAATCCACCACGCAAACTGTTAATCTTTTGTATGACTGTATTTTTGAGCGGTTCAGGTTGTACAACTTTTAACTTTTCAAGTAAAATCTGATAAGCTGTATTTTTCTTATTTTTGTCGAGGTAGTCCTTTGACTTAGTTTTCCATAAACAAGGATGGGTCCGATATATAAGTCAATGAAATGTCGTTTTAAATTTCGTAAATCCGACATTTTCACTCCGTAAATAAAACTATAATTTATAAATGCCATATACTTATTTACTAATCAAATAATAATTATTATTAATTTAAATATACAGGGTGTAACTTTGATGGGGGGTCCGGTTTGAAGGGGGGGTACCTGTGACCCTTATAAACACATATCATAAGTTTGTTTTCCTAAATTCCGCCATAAAAACTGATTTTTTTGTTACCTTTTTCAGAATTTTCATACTCCGCCGCTGGTAAGGCCAGCGTTGGGCTAATCTAGAGACGCGGCCTTTATCGGTTGCTCCAGGCGTATACAGTAGTCCTTTGCGCTGTTGTCACATTTCATTATTGAAGTGAGAGATGGGCAAGATGAGAAATTTTACTGTTAGAAAACAAATTTCCACACCACCCGTGAGGTACTGTTTTTTGGCGCGTTACTTTTATTGAGTGGGTGTTCGCCTATAGCCCTATTATCCCACATAAATAAAAAATATATTCTTTTAAATAAAATACTCTATAAATCAACAACAATTCAACTAACAGAAAATTAAGTCAGAACAGTAATAAATAAATAAAAATAAATACATAATATTTTTCTACTCACGTGATGTTTATAGGGAGGTTTACAAACAATTTCTTAGATACGTGTCGATCGGGATAATCCATCCGATATCGTCTTCTTGCAACTGCACTGTTTTCTCCTGACAAAAAATAGGCTCTAACCATATCAACTCTTTCTTGATTCGTATACATGTTTTTTCATAATATTACACACACTTGACAATAAAAGCACACTTTTATAAGTTATACACTTACACTACACAAGGAACTGAACAAAATACCACTTTAAATTAATACGAAAATAAATTTGGTAAAACACAATACTGCACTGAACAAATTATATTTTGATTTCACTAAAAACACATAAAAACTCTCAAAAATACACACCGCGTTACATCCTCCTCCTCATGCGACAAAAGGGAAACTGAATCTAAGTCAAAATCAAAACAAACCTGCGGCATATCTGACTCATTGGCCAGTTGTTATTTTGCCGCTTTGACTACTGTCAATTGACGGTATATTTTATTCTAACAGGTGCGTGTTAAGGGTGCCATAACCACCACATTCACGTATGCTAACATCGCAAGTTATAGTAGTAGTTTAACTTTATATTTTTCGTATATCTGTTTATTTTTACATAAAACGACAAATAGTTTAATAAAATTGCATACATGTTCATTAACTATACATAAAATTTGATATAAATAATTCTGCACAATAGAATAGTAAACAAAAATGCAAATTTGATTTTGACCATTGCCAGGCACAATTTGTGTAAAACAAATTAACAACACAGAGTTTTAAAAGTGATAACTCAAGTTTATATGGTTCTTGGTGATAACTGGCAAGGCTTATTTTAATCGAACGAAGGTGTTGTCTGTTGGAGCCCTTCAGTATACCTATATCATATCCATCCTCCGTATTATGAGGTATTTTATAAACTAGGCCAGAGCAAAGGTTATTCAAGGGTCATTGACACACTGTTTGAAAAAACAAATACTTGTATTAAAGACTATTACTTTAAAAATATTTTAAAACTATCATATTAATAAGTAAATTTATTTATTTTTAATTATGTAGGTACATTTTATAAAACAACAAAAATTATTTTTCAACAAGCTTTGCTGACAATAAATTAATACCTAACGTATGCTTATTCATCCACCAATATTATTATTTAAGATTAATAATAATTATTAGTTAATACATTATACTTTAGACGACATACCTCTCTCTCATATCTGTATATTTTTTACATAAAACGATCTAGTCTGGTTTCATGTATTGGGTGCAGTATTTATGCGATATTTGTATTTTATAAACTAGGTCAATGTCACGGTTATTGAAGGGACGTTGATAAAACCCTTAAAAGTAGTTAGTTTTTTTTAAACATTTTATAAAACAGCAACAATTATTTTAAAACATTAAGTTTTACTGGCAATAATTAGTAGGTAACGTATTAAAATCCACCTAACAATACTATTATTTAATAATAATAATTAGTTAATAGATCAGTAAAGAATTGTATTTTTACGTACTCTTACATTACGTACTTTTTTACAACAGTCGAAAATGGTTTTAAAATCCATACTTCATCAGGATTGACAGAAAAGTATAATGGCATGAGTCGCAATGTTATAAAAAAGCATATTTAAAAGATTATTCATTGCAGTTTTTTCTTTTGTATCTCCTTACTTAACATTTAGACGTCGGAACTTGTCGTATCATTGGCAGTTTATTACGATCAAACTGAGGTGTATACATGCAAAAATTAGTTTAACATAGGTATTTACATTGAATTGGTGCTCTGTTATTTCTAGTGACTCGCATCGCCTAAATCTCATCACAATAAATTGAAGCTGTAGGTTGGCATATCTAGACTATTATTATTATCTTCTGCATTCACATTACCTCACTAAAAATTCATCACGGCCCCACAATTATGTCACTATTTTTGTTATAGCTTCTGCATTTGCGTGTTCTAGTACTTTTGATGCGATCAGAAGAGATCTTGTGGCAACATTTTCTTCCAATGCACCTGTTATAACGTGTTATTAATACGTAGTACACACAAAGCTACGTATGTACTGAATTCATTATAAAATATCAGCTTCCGTCGCATCGCGCTGCGTGGAATACGACCCTGGGCCTGAAATGACCGGAATTCCGAAATCTAACTGGCAACGCCGTAGACATGGTTCTGCAGTGAAACTCGGACGCTGTGCAGGGGCGGCGTGTATAGCAATTTGGGTGCAGTTTAAGAAAGTAATTAGAACTCGGCTATTTATTTGATTTAAAAACTAATTTCAGATTAGCAATCTAGGAACACGGACTACCCCCTCTAAACCGGACCCCTTCAAAGTTACACCCTGTATACTAATTTAACTAATTATAATATAATAATAATAATAATAATATCTCTACCCCTCATTCTAATCACGAGGATTAGCCCAGAAGTCGAGGACTTGTGCGGGAGAGGGGGCGGCATATTACTATTAAGCAGGCCGCATTTGCGCCCAGGAACGACTTACGTTGGTAAGCCCTAACCACCATTCAGTGCAGGAATGAGGGAAACCTGGAAATCCTCATTAATTAGGGGGGTAGTCAAATGTCAACCGGTATCAATCTCTCACATTGACCCAAGCCAGCATTCTTCCACCCTACCATACCCGCAGAGAGGGTGCCAATCTCTCCACGAATATAGCTTATATACGGTCTACCACACAGCGATCTAGTCACCTCGATTCAACTACTGCCGCCTTAAACCTCGCAACCACTGACCGATCCACATTAATTAAATTAAATAATGATTATTAATTTAAATAATTATAACTACCTTCTACGTCACTGAAGAACGCCGTGACTGTGTGTGTCAAATAACGTTGTTGTTTGACACACACAGTCGAGCATCAACGTACATTCAACAGCGCACGTACATGTTTTCTGGAAAACCAGGTTGACAAGTACGACGCACTTCTTCACCGCGCACTCATGTACGTGACATTATTGTACCCATGTGGTATTTGTGGTAATTGTGGTACCCATAGACAGACGTTGTTGTTTGCGCGTAGATGAATGCGCGTTGATGTTTGCATACATACAATATACGTTCGTCTGTGACCCGCTTATAAATAGAAATATCTGACGTGAAATTTTTATATTTTTCCTGAATTCATAGTTATTAAAATAACAGATGCAATGTAGTTGTAGTTATGAATACGTGAAATTTAATATTTAAAAATGCAAATATGTGAATTTAATGACATAAAATTGTAAAGCACTCTTTTATACTTAGAAAAAATGTAGGAAATGTAGGATTTTATTAATTTGAACGAAAGTAACGAAACTGTTATCAATTTTAAAATTTTATTTCAAATATATTAAGATGATGTACATACACATACAAAATGTACAGAGTAAACATATCACAGAAAATGGAAGACATGCTTTCAATTTAAATTACTATTGATATGTTATTAACCTTATAGCAAAAACCTATCATTATGTCTAATAAATAGTTACAAATGATAAGCAGTTTATTTTTCACATTAGAAAAATATTACAAAAATTAAAAATAAAAAAATCACAATATAACAGAAAAAGGAGATATATTATGAACTTGTATTAAAAATTATCAAATTTTAAATAGCATACATAATCTGAATTAAATATGAGATAATATATTTATCTTTACATTTGTTTTGGTTCTTAGATTTTAGATCCCTATTTACATATTTTAATGAATAGAATAATCTTAACCTAATAAATAATTTTAACAGATAAATTACAGGAAATTCAGGACAAGGATGTGATAATGGAGTATCTTTCATTTTATGAAAATATGTATGAGATATTTGATTTTTAGTGCAAACATTTTCATATAATGCTAAAAACATTTGTTCTAACTTATATATAAATTGTAACAATTTGAAATATGCACATAGAAAGTCAAATGAAAATAACACCTGACCGAACTTAAAGTTGAATAAAATTAATAATTATTAGTGTAAATTTATAAAAAAATACAAAGATTTGTTAATTTGGGTATCCTGGATATAAAGTTACTAAGAATAAATAATATTACATAGCATAAAAATAATAATTTAATAATTTTATTATCAAGTATAAAATAAATTTCATAAATTTGCATGACGTTGACAATTGTTATCACTCAGTACATCAAGAAAAGGAATTTAAACTCAAAGCACCATATATTGAATGAAAGGTGCAAGTCTATAGATTAATCTGATATAAATATTGTAGGCAGACGAGTAACATTATGAAAGATATTTCCATTAAAAAAAACATATCCTGAAAAATAAATTGAAATGTCAAATTATAAGAATAATTAATTCTATAACTGTCAAAAGTAAAGCTGACTTTGCAGGAATCCCTTGTAAATGACCTAAAACACCAAATAAACACTATTTTCATTAATAAAATAAGTAAAGTTGTACAATAAAGATAAAAGGACATTTATAAAATGTATTAGTTATAAGTTGTGTTGTGATAATGTGCATAACAAGACATCCAACGACTGTGGGAAAATCATGTGAATGGACCTTTTAACATGACAATCTACAGAAAGGATAAAAACAAAGAAGTTGTTGTTAGTTACGGCTTGGGTTTAGAACAAGGTAGAAGATCGCAAGAGAGCTCCGAAAATCTACAAAATTTATTAGAACCAACAAGTACCTATAAATCAAGAAAATATCGACTCACCAGCTAAATTTACCAGTCTTCATCATCCAGTAAAGTTTTTTATTGCCACTACAGAAAATATCAACCGTATCCAGGGAAATTTGCAGTTCCATAGAATCCTACAGGATAGTTTCCAGTTTCCAGGCAGTTTCCAGTTTCCAGGAAGGAAAATAATACATTTCTAACTTCAGGTACCTTAAAAAAATAAAGTACACTCTAAATTTCTATAGCTATAGTAAATTAAAACAGATTTCAACTATTTCAATATTTGCAAAGTATTAAGAATAAACTACAGGACTTACCTTACAAAATAAGTTTAATCCAAGCAATATAACGACCGCATTCACAAATTTCACTGGAACTAATAATATCTGTCATGCATGAACAGCCATTATTTAGAATATATTATGATCTGTAGGAATGCAACCAACATTACAAAATAAAGAATATTTTTAGCATAATTTATAAAAAACTTCAATTAAATTCAATAACAAAGTTTTAACTTATAGTGGTTTGGTAAAATTATCATCAGAGAAGTAATATTAAAAAGAAAATATTCTTTATTGTTTTCAAATTAATTCTAGAAACAAAAAAAACTGTTAATAATTCAAGTGTGTTTCTGTTAGTTACAAAATAAAAAAACCTGCATATTATGAACCGACTCCTTAGTTGTTTCTTTTGCTCTTTTGATGTGTGAAACTTTGTCTAGCAAGGTATAAACAAAAAAATTGTATAAATAAGGTAAGATAAAAGATAAAGATAAAAATTAATATAAAAGGTTTGTATTGAACAAAAATATAGCTTAAACACAACATACACTCATAAAACATAATACATAAAAGGATCAAGGCGCCCAACAAAAATTGATATTCAAACTTACATTAAATACATAATAAAATATTTAAAATTAAAATAAATAAAAATTAAAATAAATAATAAAAATAAATTTAATTAAATAAAACATACACCCATATAAATATAACAATATATATAATTTATAAATTGCTCGCTGGGTGCCCTTAAACCACCATAAATACTTTTTTCCGTGTCAAATGCTTTAAAGTGGGTTAATAATTTACTTACATCCAATTCTTCACATTCTTTAGAAATTGATTGACACATTGGGCAGGTATGGATTTGCTATGCTTTTTTATTCAAATATCCACATACATAAGTAAAAGTATTTTGTGTTTTAATGTCTTCATGTCTGTAATCGTAATTGGGGAGTGAAATAACCTTGCATTCTAAACTATGATCAGTCTCTAATACGTCGACGACGGCGACGTTGGGATTAGGCAAATCCAGTTTAAGTAAAATATCATCTAAGTCGTCGTTACAGTTCATATTATTTGTATGCAAGAAGTTTTGGCAAGGCCCTTTCAAACTGTATGGGAGGATTTACACTGTTACTTCCCTGCTGCCTGATACTACCAAAAAAGTTCTCAATGCTGTCTTGATTAACTCTTCTAGTTTTTATATATTTAAAACCAGCCGATGACAATTTTACCCAAAGTTTTTAACCGTTTATAGTTACCAACCAAGAATTTTTGAATTTTGATTTTGAGGTAACATCTTCTCCAGCATTATTAAATATTTTCAATTCCATTATAAACATCAACATATCGGTCAGTGGTCGCGCGGTTTAAGGCGTTAGTACTTGAATCGAGGTGACTAGACGGAATTGGTTCGAGCCCAGCTGCCGGTAGACCGTATATAAGCTATATTCATAGAGAGGATTGGCACCCTCTCTGTGGGTATGGTAGGGTGGAATAATGTTAGCTTGGGTCAATGTGAGATTGATGCCGGTTGATATTTGACTACCCCCCTAATTAATGAGGTTTTCCAGGTTTTCCTCATTCCTGCACTGAATAGTGGTTAGGGCCTACCAACGTAAGTCGTTCCTGGGCGCAAATGTGGCCTGCTTAATAATAATATGCCGCCCCCTTCTCCCGCACAAGTCTCCGACTTCTGGGCTAATCCCTGTGATTAGAATGAGGGGTAGAGATATTATTATTTAAATAGTTTAATTGAAATTCATCCCAAAAAACATTTTTATATTTATTTTTGTTATTTACTTCGTAAGCATTTAATAAATCAAATAATTTATTGAATTTTTCTAATACTTCTATAGTTCCCAATGCATCGGCAGGAAGTGCTCCCAAACTCATGTATATATTCATGCCACTTGCAATTGTATTACTCAATATTTGAGTAGCAAGCTCACCCTCATTTTCTCAAAATTTGAGGGATGAATATGAGCATTAGTGAGTTTGGGAGCACATCTGTATGTTTGCTTTTTATCATGTCGATAAAAATGTTCAATATATGACCATGAGGTTGTTTTCTCATTAAAACAAAAATCATTTTGTAATAGATTATTCCTCGTAGCTTTTGTTAAATGACATGTGTCAAATAAATATATTATTTCTTTGTCCCCTATTTGAAAGACTGGATTTTCAGAAGTTACATGAAATAATCTTGATAGCTGGATAAAATTTGACCCCATATCGCTCAACAAAACATCAACATAGAAACCAATTTCTGACAATTTTAGTATGCATTGCTCAATGACAGATTGTAACTCTGTTGCTTTAAATTGCGATTTCACAAAAAAGTAAGCTATTGGTTGCTTCCAATTTGAATATACACCTCTTGCCATAATGACAGTAGCATTTTGGGCAACCAAAACATCTTTTTTTTTTGATCTCCAATATCATGAAATCCCACAATTTCATCTACACATAGTAAACAGTGTTTATCTTGCTCAATCATTGTTTTTACCTTTATTTGAAGGGCAGTAAATATTGCTTTATTTTGTAAGCCTGGCTTACACACAAGTTTTTCAGTAATATGTTCCAAGCTGCGTTTGGTACGCAGATACAAAAATTTGCTCATAAATGCGTATGCTCGAGGACCCAAATACAATGTTAAAGCGAACTTCTTATACTCCATAGAATATCTCCTAGCTAGAGGTTTTTTATCCTTCATTGCTGCTTGTGCTTTCACAATTTCTGCAAAAGGTTTGTCCAAAAATTTTTCACACATTTCGTGGAAGTCCTGGAGATTCCATTCTCTGCGTTTGGGCTCGATATTTTTGCAGAGCTCTTCTGTAGGCTTTCTCCCTTAATTTCTGCTTACGTGGACTGCTAGAAGATAGAGCCGCTGGAGTTTGTGTAGAAACTGGTGAAAGCATGGGGGATGTTGGTTTAGTATGTGAAGGTCCTGCAATGAAATTAATAATTAATAGTACGTATATTGTGCAATAAGAGCGGTAAGTTGTCAATTGCCTCCAACAACAGAGTTGAGTGCTCATCTGCTAGAATTTTCTAAGAACGTAGTCATATATTTTATATAACAAATATGAAACACAAATTCCCTTTTTAACAAGAACTATACATACATATACGGTATCTACGTATTACTCGGTCGGTCAGACAATTCCTATTTTATTTCTATATTCTGCAATTTAAACTATTTTATCTCTTTAGTAGACAATCATCATTTGTAAGACAAATGAAAAATTAACAGATTCTCAGGGTATTGAAATAACCTGTATTATACAGGGTGATCCCAAATAATATGCAAACAAAATTGAGTAAGTTTTATTTAGTTCTAAATGTTCAATACACAACAATATTTGATATAAAAACTATGACCTGTCATTAATTGGAAACTATGCACTTGTAAGGTCGTAAACTTTATTCCTTTACTTAATACTTATCAAAAATTGCTAGAGACAAAAACATTCTAAGTTCAACAAGTACATATTCAAAAAATAAATTGTTTTCAATCAACAAAGTTAACCCCAAAAAGAAATCTAATGAAAATATACAGGGAGTACTTTATACCTTATAACAGGACGAGGAGAATAAAAAATACTTGTGTAGAACAATTTTTATCAGCCTAAACGTCTTCCCATATTTCAGTTCTTAATTTCAAAGAGTTTGGGAGAAACTAAATAAAATTCTAAAAACCCTGTTAAGGGGTTGTAATTCCTTCAATTTTTTTGCGGAATATTATTATTCGGAATCACCCTGTACAACCTACGAACTAATCAACCAGCACTCACTTGCGATATCTGTTGTTAAATATTCAAGATGTTTCATGCTAGATGATTCTTCTGTATCTATCGGTAATCTGCAGATAAATTCTGACATGTTTGAGTGGAAAACGTAGGTACCTGAAATTATTATTTGATTATTGAAAGTGTCTTTTATCTAGAATAAGTAATGATTGAAGTCAATAAAATAACAATACGCATAGGATTCCTATATTTTCTCTAGTAATAAAACATAACTCTTCTGCAAGTAAAATACATACCAGATGGAGACGAAAAGCACGGAGACAATTTAGCAGCCAAGCTTCTATGTTCGGCACTCGTAGCAGGCATAATTTTTATATATGAAATTACAGTTATACAGGGTGATTCTTTAATATTGCGAAAAATTTCAAGGACAGGTTCTTTAGATAAAAATAAGAAAAAAAGTTCCCATTAGCATGTGTCCGGAAATGCTTCGTTTCCGAGATACAGGGCGTTAATTTTTTTGTAATCTACTTTTAATACTTGTTATTTCAAAAGTCTTTTAACTATAGGATTAGGGTATCTGTCTTGATAGACGTCTGATTAAATTATCTTATCGTTTTAAAACATAATAGTCCCAGTTGGCTTGGAAATTGGAATGCCCAACAACTATCAATAAGTTTTTTTTGTCAAGAGTTGATAATATTTGTCACATTGTGATTGAGTAAAAATAACTACTCGTTTCGTGTTTTAATAAATCGGTTAAATGACTTTTGAAATAACAAGTATTAAAAGTAGATTACAAAAATGAACACCTGTATCTCGGAAACGAAGCGTTTCCGGACACATGCTAATGGGAACTTTTTCTTATTTTTATCTAAAGAACCTGTCGCAATATTAAAGAATCACCCTGTATAGACATGTTTTCCAGGTAATTGACATTTATAAAATAGAGTGGAAAACAATATTACTCACCTGAAATAATAACCACCTTCTTTGCAGGTTCTTCAGATGTAGTGAGTGAACTATATACAATAAAATAACTGTCTGCTTACCTCAAACGGTCTTTCGGAAAGGTAAACAGGGAAATTTTGCCACCTGTCTTGGAAGAACATGCACAATAAGCACAGGCAGTTCCACCTTTACGAGCCATTGGGAAGACTTAATTAAATCCGAAATTATAATTAATTAACTAAGTATAATAATCAATCTTGTGCGCTGATTATTATATTCCTTTAGCCTGGTAAATAATGCGTCTGTCTCCAGGTCAGACATAGATAAAATTTCATCTTTGCACGTGCAATCTTTACAAGTGGTTTCGATTTTCTTAAACAGACATCCACACACATATCTCAAAACCTGCTGTTCAACAGTTTGTATTGCTGGTAAATTTTCCGGAATTTCTGAAAAGGTAAGCTCTTCCTCGTATTCGTCATCCTCTGGTAAACCCTGTAATAGTTATATTTTGTTAAGCAATATATAAGAAAAAGCGTACAGGTAGAATTTAAGATTTAAAAGTGGTCATTACGTGAGTAACAAATCTTTGGAGAGTTACTAAATATTCAGCATCATCATCCATGCAATTGGCACCTATCGAATGTGTTGACATCAAAGTATTTACTAGTAACGACTTGTAAAACGCCGTAAATAACAAATATGTAGGGTTGTTATTTCGTGATCCTCTTTGGCGTATCTTGCAAAAGAAATTTTCCAAGGGATCTTGGTTTAAACTCTCGGCATTAAATATGAAAAGCCTTCTTTTTTTAAAATATTATATAACATTTGTATGTTTTTATTGTTTTAATTACATTTTTTATACTAGGAGGCACAAACTTCCTGCCATCGTTTGTGATGTATTCCATGGTTGACAAAACGGTTACTGCTTTTTTCCAAAATGAAGAATGTGCAGATGTATCCGTTATTGCTCTTCTTAAGGGTTTAGTGCTTGAAAAGGAGTTTCCATTTAGGCTGTCAAATACATCATCAAGAAGTTCTAACAGCTTGGCAGTCTGCTGAGCTTCACATTCCAATCGAATATCTCTTCCATTTTTATCTCTAAAAGTAGTTTCTAAAAACATACATTTTTCGATCTATAAATTTAGATTAGTGTAATGTGAGGTTAGAACTTTGAATTCTTAAGTTCTAGAATCAACTAACTTATTTCATCAGCTTTTAAAGTTCGGAACCGTTCTATCGAGTCCTTCGCTACCGCATGCGCAAACAAAATTTCCGAATCAGTTCTTAACAGTTACAGAATGGTTCTGAATCGCATTGATGAAACGAACCTTTCATAATCTTACTTTGTAAGAATAATATACAAATTCGGAAATTGCGGATCTTTACAGAGAAAGTAGAAATTGCCGCTTCATCGCAAGGAAGGTACGAACTTTAAGAGGGGCGACGACGTGCATTGGTCTAGCATTCCCCACTACTACAGTAAGCGGTTCCGTATCGCCAACGCCAATTCGCCATTGGAAATCTAACTGATGTCAGTGTTGTCATATCTCATGCATTCCGAGGAAATCTCATGTTCTCATATTTTGATTACAAAATCTCATGCTTTTTAATAGACACAAAAAGAAATAATAACATTATTAAAATTACTCTTTGAAATCTACCAAAACAAAGACCTAACGAGAAATAAAGGCAAAATCGAGGGCAAAATTGAATAGATAGAGGTAGGTATCTACAATATTTGGGTACTTGAAATGTCCTTTATTGTAGACTGCGCTCTTAATAATTAGCAATGAATACATAAACGGGTATGACAGTACGGATATGCGGTGTGTGTGCTG
>JALDAQ010000191.1:0-19791 GCA_025584915.1 Monochamus saltuarius
AGTTTAAATAGTAAAAGTGGATAAACAAAACATCAATAATTCTATTTTTGATATTACTTTTGCTCTACGAGTTTTATTTTTCGAGATTTCAGTACCTAAAAACACCACAAATTTGATCATTTTACGGCGAGAGATACGGGCACCATAAGCAGTTTTGTTTTCAATGGCTAGGAACGCGAGGCCAGATAGACACTCCTGACTCATTGTTGAACGTAGATAAGTTTTAATTATTTTCAATTTGCTGAAGCTACGCTCACAGCTTGCAGATGTTGTTGGTAATGTGCAATAAATTCTTAAAGCTATACTAACATTGGGAAACGCTTCTTGCAAGTGATGCTTGTACAGATGTTGTAACAGGTCGAAGGCACTTGATTTTTCATTAATTTCATGTACTAGCTGGCAAAAACCAACTGCATTCAAGTCTTTTGAATATTTTAAAGCTAGATCGGCTAAACTGCCGCCCGGGGCAAGTGCCCTGGTTTGCCCCCCCCTTAGATCCGGGGCGGAGTAGTGGAGGTCTTTGCAGTTTGAAATTAAATGCGCAGGCAATACGCAACTTATTTCGGCTCAACTAAATTTGCTTGTAAATCCTGTCGGTGAATATTGCCTTTATTGAACGTAACTGACACATTCTGAAAACAAATTGTAGATCCATAACACGGTCGGGCATGTAAAGATATATTGGATATAAGATGGGATTGAATCAGTCTAAAACGAGCCTCGTGTATTTTTGTCCGAAGGCTTCATTTATATTAATTTTCCTTTAATCTGTTTGGTTTGCATCTTCAGAGAAATCAATTCATTGACTTCGCCTGCCGAAACCTGCTGCTGTTCGGAAAAGCGTGGAATGATAGGAAACATAAATAAAGAATTATACGATACCGGAGGGTGACGCTTCTTGGCGCTTGTTCCAATTCGATGGTATACGCTAATCAAGAATTCAGACGTCTTACGTCACGGCTGACGTTACACATTTGATTTTATTGTCAACGTAATTTTCGATATTTGGTCGCGTTAAAACAATCATTTCTTGGGATTTAGTGCAATATATAATGCAAACTTTTAGTATAGTATATAGTTTTATTACTATCAGTTGCAGTTTTTTAAATATTTTGATAAAAACATAATGAATTATTCATTTCTTCGTATGACGTAAGTCGTCTGAATTCTTGCCGCGAGTATATTAGTTTCAATTTTAATAGGTGGGTCATTCAAAACTTATCTAAAGAAAATTGAGAATAGATGCGTCCTGAAAAATGGAGTCAATATCGTAAAAAAAAAATTTTTGTAAAATCTTTATAGTTTCGGAGGAAAAAATGGTAGTTTCAACCTTTACATCGCTGGGCTGCTGCAGTGTCTAGCCAGGCGATTTCAAATATCCGATTACTTATCGTATTAATTTTTTGTGATGCAAGTAAATTTTTTTTCCCTATAAGTTAGGCAATTGTATGCAGAAATTTAGCAAAACATGTCTTCTTGGCGGACAGATTTCATGAATATAAATGCAAAACATTGAAATCTGAGGCAATTGTCTACAGCTTTCTTTTTTTATAATAGTGTCTAACAACGTCTCACCGCAGTCCTAAATGTGGGCAATATTGCGACCGAAATATTGTTCAGATCTAATTTTCTTTTGAAAATATGGCTCTGCTGTCTGGTAAAATAGACTTTTATTAGTTGATTAAAACTTGCTCCATCTTAATACGAATTTCCATTGAGGAGAAATATGAAAGCGCGTGGACGTCTAAAAACGGCTTTGTAAAATTGCGAACATTACAGCCCTAACATAATAATATATTATTTGTTTTATTTATTTTACCTAAATTTAATGAATTTCTCGTTATGCACATATATTTAGGGAAACCAGACATAGTGAAAATCAAGAACTATTATAAATTTGAGAATTGGTACTTTTAAATATCGAGATCTTTTAAAAAAATTATGTTCTTTCAACAAACCGTATTACAAAATGTCTTATGATTTCTTCGATTATAAAAAAATACATAAAATAGTTTCATCTCAAGGTTATTTATACGTGATCAGTGATCATGTTACATTATAATGTTATACTTTTAAGTATTCAGACATGTGGCTAATTAACTGGTTTCTAAGTGTATTCGTGTGTTGAGGTTGGTAAATAAAGATTTATATTTTAGTCGTTATGTTCCGTATTAATGAGCACTCATCAACTCGTCGCGTAAACATAAATGAATTTATTGCGGAGTTTTTCATTTAACAGTCCTTGGCACAAGCATGTCTATTGTTGATACTTAACACCGCTTTGTTTCAATTGTAATTAACTTTATAATATAGTAATGCGTCTTTGCCGCCAGCCTTATCATTCATTCAGATAAAAGATGCAGTTCTCATGGAACACTGCGATAAGTAAGGACATAATAGATCCAAAAGTTCTTCAATTTAGATACCATTTTATTGATTATCTACATATTACAGAAATGTACAATTAAAACAAACGTTCTTTATACAAGTTTCAGTCCCAGGAGAATCACACCAGCAGTAATATAATTACTGCAAACAAATCTGATACATAAAGCAAAAATTGGATGTGTACGGAACATTATGCTACACATACGTTTATATTCATATCTTACTATGAAATTTAAATGCTATGAAGTTTTTAACGCCTTTAAGCTTACAAGTAGTATTATACTTCACAGTTATTACATAAGATTATTTTAAAAGATTGTAATGTTTTGATTATTGATTAGAAGTTTGATTTGAAATATGAACTCCATTTTTTTTTGTACTTACTATTAGAATGGATCCAGTTACATCTTACTTTTACAGGAGAACTCTAAAAATTCTCACTTTAAAGTACTGGCTTGTGCTTGAAAGAACATTAATGCACAAAAACGAAAGTTTGTACCTTTTCAATACTGAATCAAAGTAGCTCTAACTTTTAGCAAAAATATATACCACTTACTACATCTTTACATTTTACTTGCAAAATATATTTTTATTTTGCTAAATTACCCATTCCCTAATATGGATTAATATAGACAGTTTATATTATGGAAACATGTGAAAGCATTCAATGATATATACTGTATAGTCTATATGATACAATTTGCAAATTTAAACATATTCTACGAAATTTCTAGAGTGTAAACTGTCTACATCAGTCGGATCCCCAATCTACAATCTAAAATAAACATGGACGTGGTCACAATAAAAAATATCACCAATGTTATGTGAGATGCCTCAACAATTCTCAGCATTTATATACAAACTATATACATTGTTTTAGAATGACTATTGAGATGAAACGAAATATCTAGTGGTAAAATGAATAACATAAAACAAGCTGCACTTGCCCGAATAATCATTTCGCACTGTCTCACTAGAGGTTAAGCAAGCCAAGGTGTGTTATAACAGTTCATTTACGTAACCCTGAGAATTACCAAAGAAACTGCTAATATCGTCACTGAACTGAACATCCCGGTAGAAGATGCACCGTCTGGTTTTGCAGATTCATCAGCTTTCTTTTCAGATGAATTTTGCCGATCAACGTTTTGTTCATCCGATAACATATTAAGGTTGTCTTCTTTGTGAGAAAATTTATTATTTTTATCTACAGTTTTATGAGTTGTAGACATTTCAGGTAAAGCAATTGGAGCTATTTCTTCCGTATTCATCATTGTCTTGGAGGTGGTACTAGTAGTGCCGCTAGTGGTGGAGGCGGTAGTAGTTGTAGTGGGTACATGGCTGTTGTTGTGAAGGAAATATACGGGACTGAATAGTGCGATTACATCTGATATTTTATTTTCCCGTTTAGTATCTCTAATCATTATCTCTCTTTTTTCACCGTCTTTATAAATAGCAACAACAGTAGCGTTATATGGCATTTCGGATTCAGTATAATTACCGATTAATGTTACATTAACAGCCGTCCCTGCTTCCAGATGTTTTTCCACTGGAGCTACCTCCGATTTTTGTTCTTCCTTAGGTACCGCCCATACGCCTTTCACAGAAGTACCGTTTGGAAGGGTAATATTGAATGGTAACCCAGTTAAAAGTCCATGGCCTTTCCCCCAAAATAAGGAATAGTTATATCTGTAACTTATCACGCTTGCTACATGCTGCAGGGCGTCCTCTTCATTTTTCAAGATGGCTTCTCCGAGTATCTTCCGAGTACTGGGACGTCGACCTGGGTACAGTCGTACTGATTTAAATACATATCCAATCGGTTCCGTTTCCACGAGAATTTCTCCGTCCTCGAACAGAAGCTCGTTATTATTCTGGTCGACCAAATGGAAGACTCCTAGATTTTCCGAAGATGTACACTTTCCAACATTGTAAGTTAGAGAACCGTCCTTATTGTGACTGTTTGCGGATCGCCTCGCTATGTAACTTTTGGTTTCTCCGCTTGTTACAGCTCCTTGTGCAATTAATGTGTATTTGTTTTTGTGCGCCCAGCTTAATCTGGAACTTCCCTCAATGCTGACTAAGATTTCAAACTGACTATACTCAGATACTTTCTTGTACAAGGACACGATACACACTGGCTTCTTTGGTCGGAGTTGGCCGGGGACCCATATACTGTTGATTTTAGCCCTACAGACGTAAACGGGTTTATGAACAGTTTCGACTAAAGTGTCCTCTTCTCCGAGTTCATTATCTCTTGGTTCTGCAAGCAAAACATAGAAACGTAATTTTCGTATTATTTTTGAAACTACATCTTACCTTCAAATGACTGATAAGCGGCTACAACAGCGTTAACTAAAAGTGATTCATCAATTTCGTTGCTGGGAACCCATTGCAAGGTGGAGGATGTTATATATTGTTCCAAATTTTCAGACAAGATATGGACAGAGCGATCTGCCTTCACCGCCAATAGCTTGAAGAGTAACAGTAGCGAGAACGTGTATAGTTCCTTCATCTTGATCTGGAACAAAATAAAATGTAAGTTGTATTTTAATTTGTAATTCAATTATTGGTACAAGGACAACATGATTAAGAAAATATTAAAATACCACATAATTTTAATTAATTTAAATTCTTATCGTACATTTTTAGTATCGTCGTATCGAAGAATTATATACATTATAAATACTCACTTCACTGGCCGTGATACAGTTTTTTTTAATTAAATATAGGTTATTTTGAAAAAAATAGTTTTATGTAATATTTAGCACTAGTTCATTAATCACATTTACAGATTTATTTATCAAATATAACTAGTGTTAATTTAGCTACTATATACTTCTCGTTCTACTAAATACAATTAATTCCGCAATTATTTTATCATTCCTTACAATTATCTAACGTTTTTATATTGATATTTCGTTTGTAAAAATGCACGTCTTTTTATTTCAATTAAACTTAAAATTGAGTGAATTTTAATACATTGTTTAAATATACAGGAAGTATATATAAAGATAATAAATACAGGGTCTTCCTTTTACAAATTTTATAGCTGTAATGGCATTTTCATCTTAGTATTTAGTTTTAGTTAATTTAATGTCTTTTATCATCCATTCTTACAGTCAGACTAAGCTGTGGGCTTGTCAGAGCGTTAATTCAAGTTCTAAGTGTTCCGGTGAATTTACCGGTTTCTTGACGCCTACAAAGATGTAAGTCTGTCTTCATCCCACATTCAAAAAGTTACGTTCGGGTCCATAGAATATTTTATGGTTTATTGTCCTCTGAATGTACTAATTAGTAATTAAAACAAAAGAAAGATAAAACTGCATTATGCTTAAACCATGCCATCTCCATAATAAAATTAAATATACAGGGTAAATCACAACAAACTTTGAGTACCGGTATCTAAATCACTACGAATTAATAATTTTAAGATTGATATAGAAAATATAACAGATGTGTCAAAAAGTAAAGCTAACTGTTATACGAAAAAAGGCAAATAACTCAAGACTTAATGCCCTTTCAAAAGAATGCAGTACATAGGGAGTTTCATTCGAAATAAGAAAATGTTGACTACTTTCTGACTTTGAAAAGTAAGCAACTAAAAACTGAAACTACATATTGTAATGAAGACACGCGTATCTGAAATACCCTGCACAGCAGTTTTAAAATCTATATCTTACTTAAATTTCTAGATAACTTTAGCCTAAGATTGTCGTGAGACTGTCTTCAACAATTGATTGATTGATTTCTTTAATAGATAATATGTATGTGTTGTAGAATTTATTATACTGGCTTAATTGAAAATTTAGTTTAAATGTACAGTAACTGTAAACGCTAAACATTTCTTCATAAATATAATTTTTTTACGAAAAAATTAATGCATGCGTTAAATGAAGATGTCAATTTACGGCTATTTATAGTAAACTATTGAATGTTTAACTACTTGTCCCAAATAAACCTTCAATTCTTATTTCACACGCACACATATAAAATACCTCTTTTTTTAAATATTTGTTCACCTAGAACTTACTAAGACACACAATTATACCATGTCTCCTTGTCATATGAATCGTAATGCAAGAACACGTTTTTTTGTGAAAGGCTTGAAATAATGTAGCCATGATTACAGTTTTATGTCCTACTTATTTATCATGGTTCTTGTTCAATATGAAAACCTGCTTAGAATATGGAAATTCAGTTCTTCCAGTAACGTTAGTGCTTAATTACAATTCTAAATTGTAAACGTCTAAATTACCAAATATTCTTAAAACCAGAGCTTACAGATGATTATCAAACGTGACCTTTGACGTACAAATCGAATTTTACAACAAATATCTAATTAGAAAGCAAATATTTGTCTTATCACAGATAATTCTGCATGGGTATAACCTTTATCCTGATATTTAAATATAATAAATCTAATGACCTCATTCCATCCGTGACCATAACCTTTATATTTCAGCAATGAAAAAAAAAAATAAGTAAAATTATTCTGACACACAAACACATTAAATTGTAGATACATTTGAATGTGTCCTTGTCACAGTTTATTATATCCAAACGTAGAGCTCTATTTTTTATGAGGTCCAACAGTTATGACCTTAAAGGCTCATTTCATTTATAGGTATAGATATGGGTAACGAGCAATTATTAAAAAATATAGGTATAAATATTTCTACGATGAATCTACAAGGAATCCGGAAATATGAGCAGAAAAGAAGTGGTTTTACTTATCCAACATGTAACTTTTTGGTATTTGAAAAAATCTTGTTTTGGTAATTAATTTATTAAAAATTTAAAAATTATGATTTATCGGAATTAAAAAAAAATTATTGCAAAAAATTGTTACACACCAGTTAAATGCATTTTAGTATAAGAAATGTTAAGTTTTTCTGAAAACCAAATAGAGAAAAAAGTTAATAGGTATTAATTTCTAAACTAATAAGAACCCGAGGGGGTTCGTGGAAATCTTGTCACAAATTTTGCAAGATCATTGCGAAATCCCGAAAAATCGTGCGAAATCCCGAGAAATCGAGCAAAATCACGCAAAATTTAGCGTCATCTGGAGGTAAATTTACCCGTAAAGACTGACAATACTGCCCACCTTACGTCATTATCGACGTCATTATACTTATCCGCGTTTTCATTTCGCGAATAATGCAGGTCTCAGCTCATATTATTATTTTATTATGTGCACGACATGTATCAGGGTTGTTTGGAACTGCTGTATGTCTTCAAATTTTTATGTTTTTTGTTTAATTTAATTGACTTCGCACTTCGACGTTAATTTTTTTATGATTGCTCCTATTCCTTCACTAGTTTTTATAAACATTAAAATCGGACGCCCTGTACCTGAGTTTTCGAAAAATGTAACTAGTGTAGTGTAGTAAGTGTAACTACTTTTAAACTAAAATCACTCGAAAAATGTTTCGATCGTGGTTCTCAAATGCTCTGTATAAAACACTTTGGTAGCTAGCATACCTAAAAATTTATTTAAAAAACAATAGCCTAGAATAGCTCATATTTCTAAAAATATTCAATTATTTAACACATAATTTGTTAAATATCATTTTATGGAATTTATTTTTATGTATTGGTCATATTTAATTAATTCTGGTTAGACGCGAGTGAAAGTTATCAATTTTGTTACAAGTTCGCGCCGTTGTTTGTTTGTTTTCAATTGGAGTGCGAAACAACAAAATATCTGACGTAGATGTTACATCATCGCCAAATATAGAGTAGCGAAGCCAGGGGCAGTATTCATTACAGCGTAAACGTAACTAACTGTAAAAAGAAACGCGCCACGGTTCGTAAAATATGCTGCCAAGCAGCAGGTGCTTATGATGTGAACCGTAGAAAGCACAGATAACTCCATTGAAATAATTATCACCTATCATTTAAGTAAAAGATACGGTTTATAAATTCCGGTGGAGAAGAAAAATAAAAATAACAGAACCGTAATCTGGAAATGGTGAGAGAGTCTAGAGGATCATGATTAGGGCGCGAAAGTCTAGTCACGATTAGTTAAAAACCAAGACGGGAGACGAAATTTTTTCAAAATGTTTGTAAGTTTCAAAATCTTCATCTTTAACCTTTTTCGTTTTAAAAAATATTATGTAACGTCAAAACTACGGAGGAAATTAATTTGGGTGTCGTGAGTTAATTTTGTATGACTAACTCAGATTATACCTATACAGGGTGTCCGGAGTATGAATGCCGTAATTTTAAGGGCTTACATATCTGACCAAAAGCAATAAAAAACTCTTATAAAAAAAATGTCTAAAATGAATAGTTTGTCTACAAATACATTTCAAAAATAAAAATTCATCTACAATAATATGCAAAACTATTACGAAATTATAACCTAAGGTACAATTAAGGTTAAGTAAAAGAGTCTGTAACGCAATTTGTTTTTTTAGATCGGTAATGAAGTAAACAATTGAGGTTTCCGAGAAACTCGTTAAAACTGTAACGTACTGTAACTTTCGACAACGTTGCAATGTGTCAGGCTGCAGGCTGCTGCTGATAACCTAAAAGTAATATTAGTCATAGTAGTGCGTACCTATAGCCAGTGCGTTTCATGTTTGTCTAGTTTTCCCTTGATATTATTTGTGAGTGCACATAACCAAAAATGAAAAAATTTATAGTAACCATAACTAGCTGCATGTTTGTACGGTAAACGCAAAGAACAAAAGTCATTTTAAACAATTGTAACTGTTATTCTGTGATGTGAGAAGAACTCTAAGAAAACCATGCACAGTAAGTTATGTTTAGGTGTAACTAATTGTAATTAGTTTGTATAAATACATAACAATCCTAAGAGTATGTGAGCGACATTGTCACATATTCAATATCTTTTTGCTGTCATAATTCTGTTACCGTTCCTCAGAGAAAAAACATTAAGTCAAATATGTTTTGTTTAGTACAACTTATCATACGAGGTTAAAATCATTGTACGCCATTGTATTTGCGATTGTCATAACTATGACGTACCGTTGCTTTTAAATAAAAGAAACAAAGTGCTAATAGTGCTATTGCTGTTACCATGTTTTATTTTTGATTTGAAACACATTGAATTTGCGTAATCCGTTTGGGTCGTTGTTGCATTAATGCCAAATTTGTTACGTATGTGTAATATTTATGGAAAATGTCACATATTTAAAGTGTTTCTAGTCCATTGAAAGTACTATGATGTTTGACTGAAAGCATCGTCCGTTAAGGCGGCTTCATAGAGCTAGCGACACTTCCCCTTCCCTTAATATTAAAAAAGACATCATAAAGTTGTGGTGTAGCTGCTGCACATATTTCATTAGTACCTTTTGTGGTATTTACTGACAGTTGGTAAACATTAAACATTGGCACAAGTAAAATTTCTAATTTTCAAATATATATTATTGAGGGGAATATACCCATGTGACTACACCACTATGTACTATTGGTTGGAAATACTGTCGCTGGCGACAGTTAGCGCTCTCCCTGTCACCCCTGTCGCCAAGCGTTACGTAGTCGTGTTAGAAAGTTTTTAGTTGCGTTGCCATTCAAGGCTGAACGGTGAATGATGTTTTCAAATCCTCGTATACAAAATATTCGACCTCTGCCACTTTCCTGCTTAGTTTTCGGTAAGATTGTATTACGCAATTCACGTGTTAGTCATCGACATCTTATCCAGTTAGAAGTGGCTTTAATAAAAATGTGTGCGCTCGTATACGTTAATGTTAAAATGTAGTCGATAATAGCCGTTACCTACTTTACGGTTTATGTTTCCCGTCATAAATTTCGTATAAAAAGTGTCAGAAAATCCGTTCGTTGAGAAATTTGTCAGCGGGTAATAATAACATGTTAATGTTGGGATATATCCGTCTACTACTACCTGTCGTGATTTTTTTTTTTTCAAAATCTTAATATGAATGAGACTAGTGTTGGCAAAATTTGAAAAAGTCTTGTCGTGCAAGATCATGTCTTGTCTTGCGAGAGTCCATTTTACAAAACTTGCATGATTCTTGCGAGCCTCTTGCATACAAATGCGAAACTGAAGCTTTCTTGCCGATTATGATACTCGGGTGTGAACGCGATGAGTATGAGCGTATGAGTAGTAATCGGCATCGTCATTTCGTCTGATTAGTGATTAGCATCGTGAGGATTCAGCAGTTGAAGTAGCACGTCTGAAATCTAGAGTGCTAAGTGGAAGTAAATTTGAATAACACGCTTATGTGTTAGACGATATTATGTATGTAAATGTGGCATCCATGGTTAATACGGCAAGTCTGTGGCATTATAATTTCGTCGGGTGCGCCATCAGAAAGTTCGTAGCGTAGCAGGAGCGTCGTGTTACTGGTTTTTATAGGGTGATTTGTTTATTTTTTTAAAGGTCGAGTAAAAAATTTTTTTCGAACTATCGAAGTAGAGTACCTAGTATTCTTGAACAACCTGTACATCGTAAAATTGTTGCAAATAACTTGTTTTAAGCAAACAACATTTTTTATCAAGAGTAATTTTTTGTAATATCTATCCACTGTTCAATTTTTGTAAATATGTACTTAGTTAATGAAAAATGACCATTTCAGACACTTTAATAATACAGTCACACTTCACATTCTCGCATTTAATCTTGTACTTGCATTGTAATTAACATACGTGTCACCGACGTCGTATTCTGTTGTGTAGATCTCATCATGAATTGACAACGACAAGCGATAAATCAAATAGGCATGGTAATCGTGGGCAGCATGTCGCTCGTCTCATTAAATCAAAATTGTTCGATCCTTTTAATGTGTATCACCTCAACCTTGCGATCTACTAATGATTTTATTTTTCACGTAGAGAAATGATGCACCAGTTATCTATACGCCCATACTTTACTCTTCAAATTAATCCAAACACAGTCATGAACTAAAGAATTACGTGTATATACTTGTAGCTATTTTCTCTTCAGTCTCCAGTACAGGTTTTTCCGAGTATCTTTACTGAAACATTATTTCTATATCTTTGTGTCCTTTTATGAAAAGATTAAACTGAATAAGTACCTATAGTCGAGGTCCGAAATAATAGAGAGTGGTTCATGTTATAAACCCGCTCACCATATAAAGCAGTCAACATAAAGATAAATGCATGCAGAGCCTATATTTATCGTGTAAAATTTAAGTGCCGCATATCACCGAGGACATATCTATTTACACGGTTTCTGCAGCAAATACGCATACGCCAAATCCCAATGTACGATTTCTATTGGTACCTTTTCATGCCGTGTCAGACACCGTGCGTTAAAAATTTCCGGTATATCTTTCCACTAATTTAATTGTGAATGTAAATTAATTTATTAGAGATTTTGTGTTAAGAATGGAGAATGATTCAAGCTCTACGGCGTATTCTCAAAATCGTAAACGCCCCAATTTAACAAGCGAGCAATATCGGATGATGACATGTATGAAGGGATTAGGGCGCGAGGCCAAAATACTGTGAGTAGTGTATATAGTGCATTAGAGTGGCAAAGAGGAACATACAACTGCGAAGCTGAAAATAGTGGGAACTCGCCGAATGAAAATATAGAGGTTGATGATACAAAATACGCGAACAATTCACGGATGGTATTTTAAAAATTAACTTCCGACAATAAGAAAATTCAGGTTCTCTCAGAATGAAACCTTGCCTAGAATGTCTAGAAGAGTGCTTTTGCGAATTATGCGTGACATGAATTTTCATTTTATAAAACGAAATATAAAGAGTATGCTCATAGAAAAATACGAAATACTGGTAGTAATATGACGAAGAAAGTATTTAAGACAAATATTAGAAGGTCGAAGAATCAAAGAATATATTTTATATACTTTTTATTATAAAAATACTGACGAAACATGCACATGTGGCTCTGTTTTGCCACACGGAACCTAGTGCTATCGTGGTTGTATAATAATGTACCCTATAATAGCTTTTTTCGCAGTACACCAGAATCAGTTCCCAAGATATTAGCCTATTGCAATTAAGCGTACAATATCCAGAAAAATAGAATTCTGCATAAAACTGGAACGTTTTATTTTTGGAATAAAAGTGTTTCGTTGTTTAGGAAAAACAAACAGCCATATCTGCTGAAAAATAATTGCAATAGATTATCTGCCTCTATTGCTCGTTATAAAATAATAGTGTGTGGCAGTTAGTCATTAATGAAGCTGAAATTAATCTCACATCAAAATAAATGTGGGAAAACATCTACTGCGATTGCATTATTACTGATGCGGCATATTTTAAAGATACCGTCGTCAGGCTTATATTTTGATAAACTTCAGCAATTTGGAGTAAATCTACTTTAAGTTATCGTTGACTCACTGTTTTCCGCAAAATAGAAAATAAGATTTCTTTCGAGCAGGTGGCAGGAATGTAAGGCAAAATCAAACAGGCTGCACCTCCTAAGTACCCTCGTCTCCAGAAGGTAATTTACGTACATAGTAAGGCGTTGCCATGTCAACCCCCTTGGTTAGTGTAGCGCTTGAACAAAAATTTCATGACTTCTAGTCATTATTAAGTGTCCTGTAATCCTAGTTTCCGTGAGATTGAACGATATGATATGTTAATATTAAAAATAGTTCATAATATGTACAAAAACAAACTTTTAAAACTCAGTCAATATATAAATATATATTATAAATAAGAATTGAAATGTATGAGCAAGTGAAAGTACGCCATGGAGAAGAGTTGTGTGTTTAAGATGGATATCTACTACCTAGTAATTATATTTGACCCTGTTTTCTAAGAACAGGCGATGCACTACGTGGGAATGCGTTATAAAATATTTTAAAAATATCTTGTGTTGCTATATGCAAAGCATTAATCATTAAAAACTGTTACTTCTTGTTGCCAGAAGAAAGCAATATGCGATAATTAAGGAGATATAAAACAATCATAACGTCATATTTTTAACAGTAAACTATCAGCGTTTGATACACTCTACTGAATATAGGAAATGTTGAACCGTTATTTTTCGATGTAATTATGGCGTTAATTTTTCACTATTTATGAAGAAATATAAATGAGCCGTGGATGGCAATTTTAATTTCAGATGCAACAGTATATTTAAAAGGCTTCCACTAAATTCCTTTGTGGATTCAGTAATTAAAGTTTTAAAAAGGATCGCTAGATGCATCCCATTCACTGCAGTATCTAGGTTAGCTCATTTTGATCAATACCTGACTGCGGGTAATTTTTCGTTTATTTCCGTGTTAGCTACACACTAGTTTCTCAAAGTAAATAGTGTCTTCTACAGTTTTAGGGATATTTTGTAACAAACTGTTTATTTTTTACTATATTGTAAAGGTATGGCATTTTGTTTTTGCTTTTCAATATTCATTTGCTGTTTTGGGGTATAATACAAAACATTACACATGGAAAGGCCTTTTGTTTATAATAAATATATTGCAAATAAACATTAATTAGCAATTAATGTTCTTATTTGCTCCTGATCGATTTGAGTCCATGTTTCCTCAAGTCGCAAAATATAGTTATTTATGCAACAAGTACAAAAAGTAAGTGTTTATTGCACGCGACGTGAAATTGTCCAACGAGGCCGTCAGGCGCATAAACCAAAAAATGTTATTTAGATGACACTGAGTCTAGGAAAATGTGACGTCTATTTGAACGTTTATGTTTGTCATCATATACTCTATAAAAAACTGACATCCAAAATTCGATTTTTTTTAAATTATCTTACACACCCTGTATCTCAAAAATGAGTGGCTCTAGGACATACGTTTATTAAGCTCACCTATTTTTCAATGCTCTATCAACCCTAGGAAAATTGCCGTGCTTTTGTGAAACATCCTGTATTTTACGGTTCCCGAAATGCCAATGGTGACCCGGAATACCCATTTACACGAGTTGTGAGAGTTTTGTGAATTTAAACGCCTGCGTTTTCCGTATAACAAGAATTTTTTCTTGAAATGAAAAATTGAACACCATGTATTCCGGAATATAGCAGATACATTTTCCTGAAATGTTAAGTCACTGTATTGATTTTCACGATCCCAATTTCCCTAGGGTGCAATGTAAAGTCTGCCCTTATATCAATTTAGGGGAAAAGTACATAGCAATCTGCAGTGAAGCGCGTTAATTTGAAATTCAGGTAGCAGACGTAAATCTACCCTTCAGCGGTTAGCAATCGAAAAATATAAACTGTTTTTCAGTTGTATAGTAATATTCAGGGTGAATCTTAAATGTGTAGGTACATGTGTTTATTGATGGTACAATGTATTGTGTACAACATATTAAGATGTGTTTTGCGAAAAAGTTAGGAATCAAATGTTTTAATGGATATGTATAATGTTTAACAGAAAACTTGTTGAGAAGAAACCTGACCTACATAATCTGTCTACGTCACATTATTCTGAACTATACTCAATATAATTTTAAAAATCTCTAAATAGTCTAGATTAAACAACTGATTGTTCACCTTTGCGTCAAAATGACAGTTTGATAAACCAAGCGTGTATTTCTATAAAATAAAAGCTGGAATAATATTTGATTAGCTGTCCATATTTTTATTATTTTGTGCCATATTACATACTTCTTATAAATACTTATACTTAACATTCAAATTTATGTTTGGTATTAGGAAGTTTGTTCAAAAATGGTAGTACTTTATCAGAAACATCAAAACCATAAAGATTTATACTGAAAATGTATCGTGCATAGTCATAGTGCGTGTGTCATATGTCACGCTTAGAACATTTCGAACAGGCCTCGTAGTGTCCTGATAGAAGTAATGGAAAAGTCATTATGTAGTATTATAGTGGAAAGTGTTTATTATTTATTTAAAGCCTATTTATACCAAATTCAATGATTTTGTATTGCCTATTTTTTAATGTACAGCAGTTAAAGATTGATATTTTTACTATTAAAATCTGTGGAATTTTGACTTTAATGACGTGCTTGCGACTGTCAGTAATTAATTACTAGTAGCGTACAAGTATGTGTTTATAGGATGATCATGACAACTTTAACTTAAACAGGTGGTAGACTAAAACGTATTTGTTAGCAACTAACTTTTTAAGTACCTTGTTTTTGTATTAACTAGGTAAGCGTTTACTGTTACATTTAATGATATTTGGGTCTAAATAGTGCGGTTTTACTTAAATTTAACTTGCTATAATTACCTTTTCAATCGTTTAGCGTTTTCTTTACTATAAAATAAAATTTAGGTTAATATTATTACATATTTAATTTTAAATTAGTCTTAAAACCTCTGGTTTAAACTAGAATGCGTTACTTACAGTGTAATCAATTGGATTTTACGTGCAATATAAAAATTAAAGACTAAAGTCTTATAATTAATTTGTAATTTGATTACACCTCAAACTATACTATCTGCCTAATTTTTCTGAAGGATTTATGATGCATGGTCAATCCAGAAAATTTTAAGTCGATCCGATAAGTTTTCGAAATATACAAGGTTAAATTGAAATTGAACGCTCTGGAGGTGTGACGTCATTGCCTCCTACAGCCTCGTCGATATTAAAAAAACTAATAAGCTACCTACTTAATACGTGGGTATAAATCATTATTATACTGATTTTATTATAAATCATATTATACACACATTTATTAGTTTTGAGTCCAAGAAATATGTGACGCTTCATTGCTTTTTGCCACCAGTATTGGAGACAGTGACATCACACAGCGCAGTATATGTTTCCAAATTATTTTAAACGATTTAAAGGCGTCAGAAAAATATATTATTTCAGATCGCACTGAAATTACATCAGCCAAAAATTGTAATAAAGAAATACTAAATGATCCCACAATTCGTGAACTAGCATGCAGATATATGCATCACTCAGTGCTTCTCAAAATGTGTTTCTTTCTTCAACAATTAATATCTGTAAATATTTGTATTTGTAAACATTTAAGATTTACATGTATCAATTTTAGATGTCATCTCTAAAGATAAATACTGCTTTATACTTGTGAAGCATATAGTCGATTAATAAACTACACCTAACAACCCTAATATACTCTTAACTCCTTTAAAATAGTAATGTGGGTAGTGGGTGAAATTGAGTACATGAAATATGTATATGCAAATAGCCATCATAAGAGTACCTACGTTCATTGGTTGTAGATGGCTGTCGTCGCTCCATTTTTAAATTTGGACGGGAAATAATTTTCAAGGTTAACGGATAATCTCCTTAAAAATAATGTGTACACGTTCTTATAAGTATAGCCAACTACATTGTTGTAGATGATTTGACCGCATACTTTACAACGTTACGTAACAGTAGACGAACAAATTAATTTCAATAGAAAAACTTTACACCCGCTAAACATCCTTATTTAGTTGTCATTCAATGAGGCAAACAATAAATAAAACGGTATGTGTAACATATCTCGCGCTTCATTTAATACATACCATTTTGAATTAAATGAAATGATGCAGGTACTCATGATCTATTAATAGACATAATAGTCCCTTACATGCATCTTCCTATCATACGTATCAAATATAATGATGACCCACTATCCCAAAGGACAGATAGGCATACGAAAATTCTCTAAACAAAATTACAGTCTGTGTGATTATTAGGCGCCTTTATTGCTATTCCAATCCTACACCATTATGTGGTAAGAGGGTTTCGATTTTATATATAGCTATATCCATGTGAATTAAAAAAGACATTTGGCCATAATGTACAATCTATATACAAAACAGTTTTTGAACTACTGGAAGTTCTATGTAGTAATTTCGTTAGACCTCTGTTGGTGCGTGAAACAACTAAGAACTAATGTAAAGTAGATTTCATTATGCATATGTTAACAGTTCAAAATAAGTAGTATCTGTTTGGTCATACTTTAATAAATTGGATTATATTAAAATCAAATTTAAATATAAAAGAATATAATAGTTATTTATGTACCACGGAGGATACAGGGATGATTATGCCCGCAGGCGACAGGTTGCAAGTCGCCTAAGGGCATAATCATCCTAGTATCTCCCGTGGTGCACACGTTTTATATTTCACTCCATACGAAATAAAAATTATAAAAGGTCATACCTTTGTTTGACCTTTCTTGATTTGTGGTTATGACTGTCATGACTGTTGCTAGATATTTTAAAAATATCCATAACAACCCAAGCGTCATTATTTTCGGATTTTCATGACAGCGGGCGGGAAAAGATTGTCCGGGGTGATATTTATATATCTCGTGTCCTAGGTGTTACAACTAAATTATAAGGAAGTGAAATATAAAATATTATATGTTATACCTAGATCGCTAATTTAAAATTATCAGATTATATGTTGCATTTAAGGTTTGAGATCGTCTAATTGGGGGTTCTATAAAAGTTAGAAGAAATTAAATATTATGTTAGTGTAAGGAAATGAAAACTCCATTTAATCTACAGATAACGTCGGTTTTTGATTATTTCTACTAATGAAATTAGTGCACACATTTTTATTTATTTACTGAAATAGGTACAAACTTCCCAAAATTGTATATTTTTATTTTATACCATTATTTAATAACGAAAATTAATACTGTTTTTGATTAGTTAGTCAATAAGTTATTTTTAATGCTCTTGATACTAAATGTTTCAAGCCACGAACAAAACGGCTCATTAAATTGTAATTATACGAACTCTACTTTTGTAGAGTATTTTGTATTCAACAAAGGAAACAGTGTATTAACGCTGTAATTAACGTAGAATGCATAAGTCTATGTTGATAAACCAACTTTAGCGAGAATCAATGACTTGACTTCATTTTTCATTAATATTTACCTCGATATATCTATTTAGGCTTTAATACCATTTAGAAGTGCACAGATTGGTATATAGGTACTTAATATTTAAATGCTTGATAATTCAAAGTTATGCTGGCACTTGAAACAACTCCAGGCGCACCGGTCATGGACATTACTCGAATTCTTGTTCTACTATAATAGTTTACTAGAGTTGGGCAAATGCGGATTTTGACAGAGTAGTATTTGGTTCACTCTGCCCATTGTCGTTTTACCGAGTTACTACACCATAGATTGCATTACTGAGTTCAGTTCTGTTAAAAAAAACCACGTATCCCCGAAATCTAGTACTGCTTAGTATTTAGAGCAACAAAAAACGGTCACTTACAAAGGTGATGCAGAGATTCACGTGGGCCGTTTAAGATGGCCAGGCAGGTTCAATGGCCATGTTTAAGAATATTCTTTGAATGTAGGATAATGTACCTACTACTTCGCGCTCACCTTGTCCTTGTCCCTGAACTCTAAATAAAGAAACGTTCGTACTGGAAAGACCATACGTTCCGTAGATGGTTAATTTTAATTAAATCGTCTGCAGCTAGCCACTTACGGAATGTTTACGTTTACTGCACTTTACGTGAAACTAAAAAATATATATGTACGTTCTTCCTTTTTGCAATACTCCTATATTATTCCATTAGCTATGGGCATGATGGGGCCCAAATTTGACACATCTTGATTTGTTTAAGCAATTCGTTCTTCATTTGCAAGTTTTTTTCCAAAGAATTTGAACTGTGTTAAAAAAAACAACTAAGTTAGAAAAATAGTTTTCTTTGGAACTTGTATGACAGGATTTGAGAGAAAAAATTGTGAAATCACAAAAAACGATCCTGTAGATTTGTTGAATGTTTTGACAAAAAAAAATTAGGAAATATTTAAATAATGTTAAAAGAGCGCCGTTTTTATACCCAATTTTCAAAACTCTTTAGAGGTATTCTAAAAAAAATCTAAGTTAAAAAAGTTCATCATATCACCGCCATCATTTGTATAAGTTTTCTCTACAGGGTATATAATAGTTTACAGGCTGACAAGTCATTTTGAATGAAAAGATAATAAAGAGTTATTGGAAATCCCTTTAATACTGCCAACCCGTAGGTATTAGGGACGACTTTATTTAAATACTGCTTGCCCTTATTTTTGTTCAGAAAAATATTGGTTAATAATTTGAGGGATGGGATTCCCTTATTCTTTTGTTTATATCTCTCAATTATTGCCTAATGGTGAATGAGAAAAGGAATAGAAGTCAATATTTTGAAAAAATTAAAAACGTTTACTTATCTTTATTTCATTTTTTTTTTTCAAAAACGAAAAACATTTTATTTTTAATTTAGGTTAGGACGAGTATGACCGATTACGGCCGAACGACCCGATCTCTCAAATAAGGGATTGCTCAACGTTACCTTAATCACGCATAAATATGGTCGATCACTATCCTTATTACTGCTGCCTTAATAATACAGCACATATGCGCATGCTTAGATGTCAATATAAGGGAAACCTAAATACTGCTTAACCTTATGACACGTCCAATAACTCTCTATTTTCACCTGTTATGTTTCATCACAATTTTTCTTGAATTTTACATGCCAATAGCACAGAGAACATTGTATATCTCATTATAAACAT
>JALDAQ010000192.1:0-18942 GCA_025584915.1 Monochamus saltuarius
GTGCAAGCCTTCTGAAGAAAAGAATTCATGCTTATAGCGCTGTGTTTATTATAATGGTCATTGCAAAGCTATGCAGCGTGTAATCGCAGCGTATTTGATGCACGTTCCGATTGTACATCAGCCGTGTTTGTTTTCAGAGGGAAACTGCAGAATCGAGCCTATAGGCGAAAACTGCTTCATAGTACAGAGGTGTATGTTAAGTGCAATAAACAACGACACAGTTAATATTTCCAGCAGCGCAGAAGAATAAACGCCTGGAAGAGGCGTGTAAATATTGCGCGTCCGCAATACGCGGGTAAAGATAACCAGTGCGTTAGGTTTCAGCAGCGTTTGAAAGGAAACCAGATATATAAGGTGTCGAGCCATAAACATAGAGTGGTTGTTCACTTGAAACGCTCATTAGCATAGAGCGTGTAGAGCGCCATCGTCATAACATAAGATCAGAAAGTGCAAGCCTCTGTAAGTTATGAAAAGTCTTATTGCGCGCTCGGGCTAGCGCAATACGCCGCATAATAGTATGCGTATCTTAATATATGCGCTTAATGATGCACGTCTGATTGTATCATCACGTGTTATTTTTAGTGGTACAGTAGTCGTAATAAACATAGTGTTTCACTTGAAACTGCTTCATAGAGCTGCGTAGGCGTTCTTGCCCAAATAATCGTCTGCGCGGATTCGCTGGGTTTCAGCAAAGTGCCAGATCTTCCCAGAGCTGAATTCAACGTCAGATCTTCTTAGCAAGTCAGCGCTTGTACTGCGAATACACATGCAGCAGATAGCGTAGTTTATTGCTCGTGATCGCACGCCTGATTATCATCAAGAGTTATGTTTTAGATATTAACGTTCATAATATTTTCTCATTGCTCAGTTTGGGATCCATGTTGTTCTCTTACATTTAACATCGGAACGGCCATAGTTTTGTATTCTAAAATGCTATTAGTTTCGTCTGATCCCAACGCATGTATCATATGGTTAATTGTTATATGCGAAGTATCGAGGCAATATATATTCGAGCGCTGGTCATTCACTTTGTACTGAAACTGCTTTGCATAGAACATAGAGCGTAGGCGTACAGTGCCTTAACGCCTATATTTTAACATCAAGTCTTTATAAACGCGGTTGTTTCAACTCATGTTTGCTTCTAGTTAGCAGCGCAAAGCCGTTCGCCTGGATCTAAAACGCTGCGTTGTGTATTGCGTACACATGCAGTAAAGCGTATACCAGTGCGTAATCTCGTGATGCACGTCTGAATCAGTCAGCCATGCATGTTGAAACTGATATATAAGAAGTCGAGCCATAAACAGAGGGTTTGTCTCACTTGAAACTGCTTCATAGTTCATAGAGCGTGTAGCCATTGCTATACCAACATCAACGGTCTCGCAGATGATTCAAACGCTGGTTGTTACTTAGCAGTGCAGCCTTCTAGTTCCAACGCCTGGGATAGTCCATCGTTTGCACATGCGTAAAGGTAATTACGTATCGTGTATCCTGTCAGAATAGCAGCCACGCGTTTGTGTTGTCTAGAGGGAAATCAGGTGGAGTTGGTTCACTGAAACCGTCATACATAGAGCGTGTTGCCTCATAACACCATCAGTAAACGCGGAAGATTCACTGCTTATTGTTATATCTTGCAGGCGCAAGCTTCTTCCAACGCCTGAGATCTAAGCACGTAGCGCTATGCAATACACGGTGGTCGGTAAATATGCAAATGCGCACGTCAACAGCATCACGCTTGTTTCTAAAGCGAAACCGCAAAGATAAGTCGAGCCATAAACAGAAGTGGTTGTCCACTTCATAGTTTCATAGTCTATGTAGGCGTTATTTCTCATACTACATCAATTCTAAACGTAGTTTAAATTATCTTTAAAGAAGTGCAAGCCTTAGAAGGAAATCGCTCGGGATGATACGCTGGGCTTGCACTGCAATACACATGCAGTAAAGGTATAAACAGCGTATCCTGTTCGAGATATGCACGTCTGATTGTATCATCAGTGTTTAAATGGAAACTCACATATAAGTCGAGCCATAAACAGATATGGTTATTCATCTGAAACCGCTTCATAGTATAGAGCGTGTAGCATACTATTCATCAACGGTCTTCAAAACGCAGATGATTCAAACGCTGCCATTTAGTTGCGCAGTGCTTCTTCTAGAAGGAGCACGTCTATAGCGCCGCAATACTGTATTACACATGCAGTAAATGTAAGAGTAAGTGTATCCCACGTTCAGAATCATATCGCACGTCTGATTGTATCACAGCAAATCGCGCTTGTTATGAAATCCGTGATATATATATAGCGGTTGTTTCACTTGAAACTGCTCATAGTATAGAGCGTGCGTAGAGCGTTATTGCATATACACGGTCTTCAAACAGAGATTCAAACGCTGTTGTTACTTTAGGTGCGCATTAGAAGGAAATTCAACGCCTGGGATAGCGCTGTTTGCTGTGCAATATTATTGCAGTGTTATAAGCGTGTATAATGTGCAGGATGCTTATTTATCATGCGTGCTTGCGTTGTTTCAGAGCGAAATCGTGCTATATAGCAGAGTCGAGCTTATAAATAGGGTGGTAAATCCACTTTGTTTCATATAGGAGTGCGTAGGGCGTTTATTGCCCATATAAATGTCTGCGCAAACGCGTTATTCACTGCTGGTTGTTATAGCAGCGAAATTAGCAGCGTTTGTCTTACTGTGCAGTGCGTATAACTATGCCTTACGCTGGTCATGATGCACGTCCGATTGTATCATTAATATTTGTGTTGTCTAGATAAACTGTGATATATAAGCATCGACCATTTGTTGCTCATAGTACATAGAGCGTGTAGAGCGTTCATAGATCAACGGTCTGATGATTCAAACGCTAATGCGTGTGCTTCTGCGAAGCGCTGGGCATGCGGAGCTGCGTAATACACATGCAGTAAAGTATAACCATGCGTATCCCACTGTATCGTGATGCACGTCTGATAAGTTGTCACGTGTTTGCGTTGTTTGAAATATATATAAAGTCGAGCCATAAACATGGTTGAAATCTCACTTGAGTATTTCATAGTCGGTGAGCGTGCGTTTGCCCATAATAATACAACGTCTAAAACGCATCGCTGGTTGTTATATCTTAGTATGCAGTCTTCAGAAGAACTCACGCAGGATGTCTATGAAGCGCTGGGCTTGTTCGCGCTGCAATACATGCAGTGCGTATAACCAGTGCATCCTTGCGAATCGTGATGCACGTCTGATTGTATCAGCATCACGCGTTTGCGTGTTGTTGAAGGAAACTGTGATATATAAGCAGTCGAGCCATAAACAGAGGTCTATCTGAAATTTATAGAGGAGCGCTATCGTCTATACTAACACGGTCTTCGCAAAACGCTAGCTGTTTATTATGCGCAGTTTTTGTGAATGGAAATCTAACGCTGACAGGGCATGTGCGTGTATCAGATGCACGCCCGAATAGTGTCATATATTTGTCGCTTAAAAGCGAAATCCGTGATATATAAAGTCGAGCCATGGAAGTGGTTCCTGAAAGCATTAGTTCATAGAGCGGTGTGCGTTTGCATACACAACACCGTCTGGCAAAGCGGATGATTCAACTGGGTTGTTTATATCTTGTATGCAAGCCTTATAACAACGCCTGGGAGTGCTTTAATACACATGCAGTAAAGGTAGTGCCAGTGCATCCTTAATGTATGAATACGCACGTCTGATAATCAGCATTAATGCGTTTGTGTTGTTTCTAGGAAATCCGTGCGATATATAAAACAGTCGAGCCAAACAGAGGTTGTTCACTTCTGAAACTGCATAGTATAAAGCGTCATACTGCATAACAATCGTTCCGCAATAATATTAAGTTGTCATATTAGAAAGCGCAAGCCTTCTAGAAGGAAATTCAACGCTGGGATCGTGTCTTAGCGCTGGGCATGGTAAAGCGTACAGTGTACTCGTATCGTGATGCACGCCACGCAGCCATGTTTGTGCTGTTTGCGAAAAATCGATATATAGCAGTCGATAAACAGAGTGGTTGTTCATTGAAATGTTTCATAGTAGAGTGCGTAGAAGCGTTATTGCCTAACATCAATCGGTTCAAAACGCGGATGATTCAAACGCTAGTTGTTATATCTTAGCGCAAGCCTTCTGAAGGAAATCTCGGACGTGTTCTATAAATGGCAGTAGTGCATGCAGTGCAGCCAATACTGTAAATGCACGTCATAATGTAACACGCAGTTTGTTGTCTGAAGGAAACTGCGTGATATCGATTATAAACATTCTGAAACTGTTTCATAGTATATATGCGTGTAGAGCGCCATGTCTATAAATAACATCAACGGTCTTAAACGCAGATTCAAACGCCAGTTGGTTGTCGCGCAGTTCTAGAAGGAAACCAACGGGGATCTATAGCGCCGCTGCGCTTGTACTGCGTAATATACCAGTGCGTAATCCCACGCGTATCGATGCACGTGATAGAATCAGCAGTCACGCGTTTGCGTTGTTTCAGAGCGAAATATAGTCGAGCCATAAACAGAGTGGTTATTCACTGAAACTGTTTCATAGCAGCTGCGTCTATATTGTCAACGGTCAAAACGCAGATAAACGCTATTGTCAGCCTTCAGCGCGCAAAGAAATCAACGCTGGGCGATCGCGTGTATGCACATGCAGTAAACCAGTGCGTATTAATGGGCGTATCGTGATGCACGTCTTATTGTACAGTTATGCTGTTTGCGCTGTTTTAAAGATTAGTCGAGCCATATGGTTGTCTCACTTGAAAGTATTCATAGTTCCATAGAGCGTAGCGCTATTGTTCCATAAATAACGGCGCATAGCGGATGATTCAACTGCTTATATCTTAGCAGAATCGGTATTATAAATCGCTATGCAGCGCTGTTTGTACTGCAATATGACATGCAGTAAAACATGCGTATCCTTACGCTGATCATAATCGCACGTCATGTATCAGCGTTTGCGCTGCTCTATAGCGAAATATGGAGCATTCATTCATATGCGTCAGAGCGTTATTCATGTTTGATCAACGGTCTCGCAAATGCAGATGAACTGCCTTGCAGAGCGCAAAGCCTTTGTGAGTTCAACGCCTGGGATAGCGTCCGGTCTATACTGCGCAATACATGCAGTAAAGTATAACCAGTGTATCCTTAATGTATGCATATAATGCACGATTGATTAACAGCGCACGTGTTTGCGTTTCTAGAAATCCGTGATATACAGTCGATTTCATAAACAGATGGTTGGTTCACTTGAAAGTTTCATAGTCTGTATATGCGCGCTTCTTTCATAAACAACAACGTAGATGCGATTCAAACCGCTAGTTGTTTAGCAGCAGCTCTTCTAGAAGCGAACGCCTGGGGACTTGTACTGCGCAATACAATATGCAGTAAAGGTATAACAGTGCGTATCCTTACATGTATCATCGTCACGTCATCATTTACGCGTTTGTGTTTTTAGATGAAACTGTATATAAGAGTCGAGCCATAAACATATTGGTCTGGAAAGCTCATAGTACATAGAGCGTGTAGAGGCCATTGTTCATAACATCATCTTAAAAACGCAGATGATTCAAACGCTTAGTTTCATCTAGCTTCTGCGAAGCTGAAATCCCAACGCCTGGGATCGTGTTCCATAGTGCCGGGTTATATACAATACATGCAGCGTAAATATGCAACCCTTAATGTTCGTATCGTATGCACGTCCGATATCAGCGTATCACTGTTTCTGCTCTGCGAAACGTGAATAGTCGATTATAAACAGAGTGGTTAATCTCACTTTGAAACCGCTCAGGTGTAGAGCGCCAGCCTATACTAACATCAACGTCTCAACGCAGATGATTCAACTGCAGTTCATTTAGCCAGTTTTCAGAAGGAAATTTACGCTCAAACTATGCGCTTGCGCAATAATACATGCGTATAATGTAATCTCTGTTGTATCGCACGTCGTTGCGTTTGTGTTCTAAAAGAAACTGCGATTCATAACAGAGGGTGGTTCTGAAAGCCATATTCATAGTAGAGTGCCATTGCCATACTACATCAACGGTCTCAAAACGCAGATGATTCAAACGCTTGGTTGTTGTTTCTTAGCGCAAGCCTTAGAACACGCTCGGGATAGTTTCATAACGCCGGGGCTTGTGCCAATACATGCAGTAAAGGTATACCCAGTGTATCCGCGTATGCACTGATGATATCAAAATGTTTGTTGTTTAAATGGAAACTGATAGCTATAAGAGTCGATAAACAGATATTGGTTCACGAAACTGTTTCATATAGAGCGTGTAGAGCGCCATGTCTATACTGGTCATCAACGGTCTAATAAACGCAGATGATTCAAACGCTGGCGTTACCCTTTAGTGCAGCCTCTTAGAAGGAATCCGCAGCGCTGCGCTTTAACTCTGGGTCGCGCAATACACATGCAGTAAAGGTAAAGCCAGTGCGTATCCGTATTATATCGCACGTCTGATCAGCAACATCGTTACGCGCTCTGTGTTGCGCAGAGGAAACTGCATATATATAGCAGTCGAGCCATAAACAGAGGGTTGGTTCACTGAAACTGCTTTCATTACAGAATATAGTGCAGAGCGCCATTGTCTATAACATCAACGGTCTCGCAGATGATCAAACGGCTTGTTACTCTTAGCGCAGCCTTCTCTAAAGGAAATCCAACGCCTGGGAACTTAGTGCCGGTACTGCGCAATACACATAAAGGTATAACAGTGTATTAATGTGTATCGTGATGCACGTCTCAGCCATGCTTGTAAAGCGAAACCGTGATATATAGCAGTCGATTTCATAAACAGATATGGGTTGTTTACTTCATAAACCATAGAGCGCGTGTACCATAATCAATCAAGCGGATGATTCAACGCCAGTTGTTGTACTTAGTAGCGCAAGTTTCTCTAGAAGGATTCCACGCCTGGGATAGCGTTCCATAGCGCTTGTACTGCAAACATGCAGTAAAGGTATGAACCAGTGCGTGTATCCTTAATGTATGCATATGCACGTCTGATTGTCAGCAGCCACGTTTGCGTTGTAGCGAAATCCGTGATATAGTGTCGAGCCATAAACAGAGGTTGGTCATTGGAAACTGCTCATAGCATCATAGAACGTGCGTAACATCGCTCTACTGTAAATCGCAGAAGGTATATCTTGGCGCAAGCCTCTAGGAAAAACCTTATGCTGGGCATGTGTAAGTACATAGCGTAAAGCCAGTGTATCCGATCGTGATGCACGTCTGATTGAATGCAGCCACGTGTTTGTGTTGCTTTAAAGCGAAATCGAGCATAAACAGATGGTGCCACATTCTGAAACTGCTTCATTTATGTAGAGCGTTATTGCTCACATTCAAACGCAGATGATTCAAACGCCATTGTTCTTAGCAAGTAAGCCCAGAAGTGTCTCGGGCGTGCCGCATGCAGTACACGCAGTGTGCTCAGCGTATCCACGTATGTATCAGATGCACGCCCTGATTGAAAGCACGCGTTTGCGTTTTAAAGCGAAACCGATAAGCGCAGTCGAGCCATAAACAGATGGGTTGTTCATACTGCTCATATTCATAGCTGCGTGTAGAATATTGCCTATTTCAACATCAACGCAGATAAACGCTTATTGTTATTTAGAGCGCAAGCTTCTAGAACCCAACGCCTGGACGTAGTTGTCCTATCCGCATGCAATACAATATGTAGTAAAGGTATATCCTGTATCCTTAATATGGTCGTGATGCACGTCCGATGCTGTTCGAAGTGAAATCGATATATTGTCGAGCCATACAGAGCGGTTGGTTCATTGAAATCCGCTTCATAGTCATAGAGCGTGTAGAGCGCGTTATTGCCATATGTCATCAACGGTCTTAAAAAATGATTATGTATTTATTGTTTTCTAGAAGGAAATTAACGCCTGTCTTATAGCTGCGCTGCGCTTAAGTGTAATATACACATGCAGTGCGTATCCAGTGTATCCTTAATGCGTATCGTGATGCACGTCTGATCAGAATACGCAGCCTTGTGTTAGCTGCCGAAATCATATATAAGCAGTCGAGCCATAAACAGATGGTTGGTTCATCTGAGCTTATACATAGAGCGTGTAGCCGTTCATTAATAAATCAATCGTCATAAACGGATGATTCACGCTGGTTGTTTCAGCAGTGCAAAGCCTTCTAGAAGGAATTAACGCCTGGGATATATAACGGGCTGCAATACTGCGCAGGTACAGTAAAGGGAATGCAGCGTATCCTTAATGTGTCGCGATGCAATGAAGAATCAGCGTTTGTGTTGTTTAGTGGGAAACTGCGATATAAGAAGTCGAGCCATAAACAGAAGGGTTGGTTCACTTGCTTTCATATACATAGAGCGTGTGAGCGCCATTGCCTATACTAATATCAACGGTCTTAAACGCAGATGATTCAAACGTTGTTCAGCTCTTAGCCGCAGTCTCTGATGAAATTAACGCCTCGTTCCTATAGCGCTGGCTTGTAGTAATACATGCGGTAAAGGTAAAGTATCCACGTATAATCGTACGCACGTCTCAGTAGCATGCGTTGTTTAGGAAACTGCGATATATATAGTCGAGCCATATAACAGAGGGTTGGTTCATTGAAACCGTTTCATAGTATAGTAGCATGTTCTATATAATACATCAACGGTCATAAACGCAGATTCAAACGCCGTGTCAGCGCAGCCTTCAGTAAACGCCTGGGATCGTCTTATAGCGCAGCATGTGCGCAATACACGCAGTAAAGGTGCGTATCCAATACGGTATGATGCACGTCTGATTGTAAACAGTTTGTCGTTGTGTTGCCAGAGTGAAGCGAATGGGTTATATAAGTATACAGATATCATTCACTTGAGCCGCAGAGCGCGTATAGCGCTATACTACATCAACGGTCTCAAAACGCAATAAACGCTGCTCGTTTTAGCAGCGCAAGCCTCTAGAAGAACTAACGCTCAGATATAATGCGCTGTAGCGCAATACAATACGCAGTAAAGCCAGTGCGTATCCTGGTGATCGCACGCCCATACAGCCACGCTGCGTTTGTTTCTAGAGCGAAACTGTGATATATTTCATAAACAGAGTGGTTGGTTCATCCGTTTCATATACATAGAGCGTAAGAGCGTTATTGCTATTCATCAACGGTCTTCTCATAAACGCAGATTCAAACGCTGTTTAGCAGCGCAAGCCTTCGAAGGACGTCCTAGCGCTGTTTGCCATAATACAGCATATATAACCAGCAGTGCGTATCCTTAATGCATGCCGCACGTCTGATTAGAATATCAGCCACGCGCTGCGTGTCTAAAGGAAATCAGATATATAAGCAGAGCAGATGGTTGTCTCACTTGAAAGTTTCATAGCAGAGCGTGGCGTATTGTCTACTTAACATCAACGGTCTAAACGCTATTGTTGTTACTTTAGCGCAAGCCTTTCTAGAAGCACGCCTGGGATCGTGTTCTATGCGCTGTTTGTACTGCGCAATACATGCAGTAAGGTAGTAACCAGTGCGTATCCCACGTACGTGATGCACGTCTGATTGTATCAGCAGTCACGCAATGCGTTGTTTGTAGAGCGAAACGGTGATCGAGCCATAAACAGAGGTTGGTTCATTGAAACGTTTCATATATGTAGAGCGCGTGCAGATCATCTATACTGGTCTTCAAAACGCAGATGATTTCAAACGCTAGTTGTTATAAAAGCCTTCAGAAGGAAATCCAACGCCTGGGATAGCGTTCTATAGCGCTGGCATATACATGGTAAAGGTAATCCAGCGTGTATCCTTAATGGCGTATCGCGGATGCACGTCCATTACGCGTCAGTTGTTTAAAGCGAAATCCGTGATATAAGCAGTCGATAACAGTGGCACTTTGAAATTTCATATTATAGAGCTGCGTGTAGCGCTCTTTAAACGGATGATTCAACCGTTATTGTTACTCTTAGCAGCGCAAGCCTTCAGAAGGAACTCGCTCTGTATTCATAGCGTACAATATGCAGTAAAGGTAGTGTATCCCAGTATGTATCATGATGCACGTCTGATTGTATCAGTAGCACGTTTGCGTTTGTTTAAGCGAAATCCGTGATATATAAAGTCGAAACAGAGTGGTTCACTTTGAAACTTCATAGTTCATAGAGTGTAGAGTTGCTTGTCTATACATCAACGGTCTGCAAACGAGATGATTCAAACTTTCTAGAAAGGAATATTTGCTGAAAATCTGTACTATATATTAACATGGTAAAGTATATTACGCAGTAAAGGTAATGTAAGTGTATCCGTATCGTGACAGATGCAATCAGTATATTTGTGTTGCCAGGAAACCGTGATATAGTCGAGCCATAAACAGAGGGTTCACTGATTTCATCATATAGAGCGTGTGTAGAGCGTCTATACTCAATCAACGTCTTATAAACAGCGCTGTTGTTACTTAGCAGTGCAAGCCTTCTAGAAGGAAATCTATAGTGCTGTATCGCCCACACATGCAAAAAGGTATAACAGTGCGTATCCAGTTCGTATCAGATGCACGTCTGATTGAATATCAATGCGTTTGTGTGTTTCGAGGGAAATCGATATATAAGTCGATAAGCAGAGGGGTTGTTCACTTGACCGTTTAGAGCGTGTGAAGAGCGTTATTGCCTATACTTACAAACGGTTGATAAACGTTTTATTTAGCAGCGCAAGCCTCTAGAAGGAAATTGGGACTTATAGCGTTGTACTGCGTAATACACATGCAGTAAAGGTATTCTGCGTATCCTTAATGCGTATGCACGTCTGATTGTATATCATGCGTTTGTGCTGTTTAAACCGTGATATAGCAGTCGAGCCATAAACAGATGGTTGGTTCATTGTATTTCATATAGAGCGTGCGTAGAGCGTTACATACAACGGTCTCAAATGCAGATGATTCAACTGTTGCAGTTATTCTTGAGTAAGCCTTCTAGAAGGAAAATCCCAACGCTGATAGTGTTCTAGCACTTGTATTATGCAATACATGCAGTAAAGGTATAGTGCGTATCTTAATGTATCGTCTGATACGTCAACAGTCACTGTTTGTTTCATTTCAGAGGGAAATCCGTGATATATGAGATAAACATGGTTGGTTCACTTGAAACTTTCATAGTATATAGAGCGTAGAGCGCTATTCATATAATCAACGGTCTTCAAAACGCGGATTATAAAAGTTGTTCTCTGTGAAGGAATTAACGCCTGGGGATAGTGCTATAGCGCCGTTGTTCAGCAATGGTAGCGTAGCATCCAGTGCGTATGTATCGTGATCGCACGTCTGATTGTCAGCATGCGTTCGTGTTCTAAAGGATGATATAGTATCGAGCCATGGTTCATTGAAACTCGCTCATAGTACAGAGCGCGCGTAGAGCGTTACTGTTCATACATCAACGGTCAAGTAAACGCAGATGATTCATTTAAGAGCGCAAGCCTTCTAGAAGGAACGCCTGTCTGATTTCGCTGTAGCTGCGCATGTAATATGGTAAATAGCTTCCAGTGCGTATCAATATATGATGCGCACGTCTGATTGAATATCACGTGTTTGTGTTGTTTGTAGGGAAACTGCAGCAGTCGAGCCATAAACAGGGTTGTTCACTTATGTTTCATATAATAGAGCGTGCGCGCGCTTTCATCACATCAACGGTTCATAAACGCAGATTCAAACGTTAATTGTTATTTAGAAGCGCAGTCTTCTAGAAGGATTCGGGATGCCGTGTTTTAGCGCTGCACTTGCAAAGGTATAACCAGTGTATCCATTGTTCGTATCAGCGCACGCCTGCGTATCATCTTCAAGATATTAACGTTTGAATGCCTGCATTGTATCCATGCCTTCCTCTATTTAAGACTTTTATTAACAATACACTAACGATCGAGCAAAACAGTGCGTCTTATCCGCATATATTATCGTCTGACAGAGATACAATATACATTAGAGCGCTTTGTATCTTTCATAACTATAAGAATGCGTTCTCCAACGCCTATGATAAACGTGCCATGTTGTTAAGCAGCAAAGCCTTCTATAGGAAATTCAACGCCTGCGTGTGTGCATGCAATATGCAGTAAACGCAACAGGGAATGGTCGTGATGCACGTATTATCATAGCCACGCGTTTATGTTGCTGTTAGAGGAAACTGCGATATATAAGAGTCGAGCCATAAACAGAGGGTTGGTTCACTTGAAACTCATAGCATAGCGTAGTATTATTGTCATACACATCGGTCTTAAACGCAGATGATTCAAACGCTTGTCATTTGGCGCAGCGTAGAAGCACGCCTGGGATAAACTTGCGCGTGGGTTTGCACATAATGCACGTGCGTGCGTATCGTATGTACGTGATGCACGTCAACATTGTGTTATGCGCCGTTTGTGAATACTGCGAGTCGAGCCACAGAGTTGTTCATTCTGAAACTGTTTCATAGCATAAGGTGCGTGGGCGTTATTGCATCATCAACTTCAAAACGCAGATGATTAAACGCTGGTTGTATTTAGCAGCGCTTTCTAGAAAATACGCCTGGGATCGTGTCCCAGCGCTGTGCAATACATGCGTAATAATTACGTATAAAGTGCGTATCACGTATGTATCGTGCACCTGGATAGCAATACGTTTTGTTTTTAAGCGAAACTGCTGATACCAGCATAGTGGTTGTCCACTTGAAATGTTCATAGAGCGTGTAGGCGTTGCATAGCCACAATAATCGGTCTGGCAAACGCGATGATTCAACTGTTGTTATGTCTTAGAAGCCTTACCACGGGGATAATGAGGCAGCGCCACATGCAGTAAACCAGTGCGTATCCTTAATGTGTGCATGATAATGCACGTCTGATTCACAAATACGCAAGAGCATGAAACTCAGATAGAATCGAGCCATGCAGAAGGGTTGAACCGTTTCATAAGTAGCATAGTAGAGCGTAGCCATTGTCCATATACATCAACGGTCTTCACGCAGATGATTCAAACAGTTGTTACTTTAGCCGCAAGTTTCTAGAATTCCAACGCCTGGGATCGTCTATAGCGCTGCATGTAGTGCAATATTACATGCAGTAAAAGGTAAACAGTGCGTATCCCAGCATCGCACGTCTGATTGTATCAGCCACGCGTTCGTTGTTCTAGAGGAAATGCGTGATATATATGAGTCGATAAACAGATGGTTGTCAAACATAGCATAGAGCGCGTAGATATTTGCTATACTACATCAACGGTCAGCAGATGATTCAACTGTTACTTAGCAGCGCAAGTCTAGAAGGAAACCCAACGCCTGGGATAAACGCCTGCAATACACATGCAGTAAAAGGTATAACCAGTGTACGTATCACGTGATATCTGATATCAGTATTTGTTTGCGTTGTTTAGGAAATCCGCGATATATCGAGCCATAAACAGGGTGGTTGTTCACTTGAGTACTCATAGTCTCGTGGTGCGCGTTTGCCATACAACACGTCTGTAAACGCGAATTCAACTGTTGGTTACATCTTAGCGCAAGCCTTCTAGAAGGAACGCCTGGGACGTCCAGCGCTCTTGCGCAATACACATGCAGTAAAGGTATAACAGTGTATCCTTATGCGGATTGTATCATAATGCGTTTGTTGTTTAGAGGAAACTGATATATAAGTAGTCGAGCCATAAAAGGTTGTCACTGAAACTGTTTCATAGTATAGCGTGCGTATTATCAACGGTCTTCAAACGCAGATGATTCAAACGCTACTATCTAGCAAAGAAACAACGCGGGACGTGTTCCGCGCCGGCTGTGCAATACATGCAGTAAAGCATAACCAGCGTATCCTTAATATCGTGATGCACGTCTGATTGGTACGCGTCTGTGTTTCTGCGCTTGCGAGTCGATAAACAGAGTGGTTGTCTCACTGAAAGTACTCATAGCATAGAGCGTAGCTTTCATACCAACAATGTCTGGCTAAACGGATGATTCAACTGCTATTCGCAGAATTTAGAGCGCAGTCTGTGCTTTGTATTGCGCAATACATAAGGTATAACCAGTGCGTATCCTTAATGTATATCGATGCACGTCTGATTGTAGCAGCGTTTGCGTTGTTTCTAGAGGAAACTGCGATATATAAGTCGAGCCATAAACAGGTTGGTTCACTTGAAACTGCTTCATAGTACATAGAGCGTGTAGAGCGTTGCTCATACTAACATCAACGGTCTTCAAACATTCAAACGCTATACTATTAGTGCAAAGCCTTCAGAAGGCGCCTGGGATCGTGTCCATAGCGCTGCATTGTAATGTAATAATACATGCAGTAAGCGTGCATCCAATGTAATGTCTGATTGTATGCACGTATTTGTGTTTTCAATAGAAACCGTGATATATAGTCGAGCATAAACAGAGTGGTTGTCACTTGAAAGCTTCATATTCATAGACAGTGTAGAGCGTTATTGCCATATACATCAACGGTCTGGCAAACAGACGCTGTTGTTATATCTTAGCAGTAAAGCCTTCTAGAAGGAAAACAACGCCTGAGATCGTGTTCTAGACTGGCTTGTGCGTATGCAATACGCAGTAAAGGTATAACCAGTGCGTATCCTTAATGTATGTATATAATGCACGTCTGATCATGCACGTTCTGTGTTGTTTCTGAAACTGTGATATAAGCAGTCGAGCCATAAATTGTTCACTTGAGTGTTTCATAGCTTCATAGGTGTAGAGCGCCATTGCATACACATCAACGGTTATCAAACGCGGATGATTTCATTTTGTTAGTGCAAGCCTTCAGAAGGAAACCCAACGCCTGTGGATAGTGTGCAATACACATGTGTCGGCCAGTGTACCTTAATGTTGTATCGTGATGCACGTCCATTGTAATAGCAGTGTTTGCGTTGTTTCTAAAGGAAACTGCGATATATAGTCGAGTTAAACAGAGTGAAACTGCTTCATATATAGAGCGTAGTGTAGCGTTATTGCCTACACATCAACGGTCCGCAGATGATTCAAACGCTAGTTGTATTTAGCTGCAAGCCACTACGCCTGATCTGGCATACTGCGTCACACATGCAGCAGTATAATAGTGCGTATCCCAATGTCTGTATCGTGATGCACGTCTGATTGTCAGCACACGCGTTTGCTTGTCTAGAGGAAATCCGTGAGCAGTCGATTATTGGTTGGTTCACTGAAACCGCTCATAGTAGAGCGTGTGAGCGTTATTGCCATACTAACATCAACGGTCTTCAAACGCAGATGATTCAAACCAAGCCGTCAGCCTTTTACTTCAAGCGGGGATCGTGTTCTTGGTATAACGCATGCGATGCAGCAATGTTTGGTGTTGCTAGATGAAACTGCGATATATAAGCAGTCGAGCCATAACAGAGTGGTTATTCATTTTCATAGAGCGTAGTGTAGAGTTATTGTATAACATCAACGGTAAAGTGATGATTCAACGCTAGTTGTTTACTTAGCAGCGCAGCCTTAGAAGGACTGATATAGCGCCACTGTGCGTAATGTATATGCAAAGTGTACAGTGTGTAATGCGTTTGCGTTGTTTATAACCGTGATATGCAGTCGAGTAAACAGAGGTTGTTCACTGAAACTCATAGCAGAGCGTAGAGCGCTTGATACACGTCTCAAACGCGATTCACGCTACGTTATCTTAGCGCAAGCCTTCTAGAAGAACCCAACGCCTGGACGTGTCTTAGCCGTGCTTGTACTGCGCAATATACGGTAAGTAGCAACAGTGCGTATCCCAAATGTATGTATCATGCACGTCTGATATCAGTCGTGGTGTTAAGAAACTGCGATATATAAGCAGTCGAGCCATAAACAGAATTGTTCACTTGAAAACTGCTCATAGCATAGAGCGTGTAGATATTGCTATACATCAATCAACGCAAACGATGATTCAACGCTGTTGTTCTTCAGTAGCGCAGCCTTCTGTAAGGAACGCCTTATGTCATACTGCAGTAAAGTATAACCAGCGTGTATCCCACGCATGTATGCATTGTCAGCATTCGTAGCTGGAAATGTGATATATGAAAGTCGAACAGATTGTTGAAAGTACATATATAGCAGAGCGTTATTGTCTATACTAACGGTCTCAAACGTAGATGATTCAACGCTGTTGTTATTTAGCAGTGCATTTGAAGAAACGCCTGGGATATCTGGTTTCTTGCATACATGCAGTAAAGGTATAACCAGTGCGTATCCCACGTATGCAGCGCATAACACGTCCCAGGTTTTGTGTTGCTTCTAGAGGAAACCGTGATAAGCAGTCGAGCCATAAACAGAGGTTTGAAACTGCTTCATACATAGAAGCGTAGTAGTTGCATCAACGTCTTCAAACGCAGATGATTCAAACGCTAGTTGTTCTAGAAGGAAATCTCGCCTGGATCCCAGCTTGGGCATGTAGTGCAATACACATAAGTGTATCCTTAACGTGTATCGATGCACGTCCATTATATGTCACGCGTTTGCGGTTGTTTCAAAGGAAAACGTGAGACATGGAAACGAATATGATAGAAGCGTTATGCCATACATCAACGTAAACGCGATGATTCAACTGCTAGCTGTCATTTAGCGCGCAGCTGAAGGAAATTCCAACGCCTGGGATCGCAGCGTTGTACTGCGTAATACATGCAGTAGGTAACCTGCGTATCCTTAATCGTGATGCACGTCTGATTGACAGCCACGCGTTCTAGATGAAACGTGATTAGTCGAGCCATAACAGAGTGGTTGTCATTTGCTCTCATATATATAGAGCGTATGTATAGGAATACATCAACGGTCTTATGTAGATGATTCACGCTGCTTGTTTACCTTTAAATTCAACGCCTGGGCGCACGTTGCGTAATACATTACGCAGTAAAGGTATAACAGCGTGTATCCCACGCGTATCATTGCACGTCTGATCAGCAGCCACTGCGTTTGTAGGAAACTGATATGTAGTCGAGCCATAAATGGAGTTTCACTTCACTGCTCATAGTACATAGAGCGTGTAGATGATTGCATATTAACATCAAACAGATGATTCAACGCTGGCTGTTAGTTTTAGCAGCGCAAGCCTTGATGAGTTGCAGTATAGCGTTATACTGCGCAATACACATGTAAATATGTATCGACTGATTATGTATCACGTTTGTCTAGATGGAAACCGTGATATATGTAGTGGGTTGTCGAAACTGTTTCATAGAGTGCGTATTATCATACAACGGCTTTCAGATGATTCAACTGCTATGTTACTCTAGCAGTGCAGTTTCTAGAAGGAAATCCCAACGCCTGGGATCGTTCTGCGCCAGGGCTTGTCGGCATACATAAGTAAGGTATAACAGTGCGTGCCTTAATGTGTCGTGATGCACGTCTGATTGAATAGCAGCCACGTTTTGTTTATGGAAACTGCGATATATAAGTTCGAGCATAAACAGATGGTTTCACCATAGACGTATGATACATAACAACGCTCATGATTCAAACGTTGTTGTTATCTGCAGCAGTTTCTAGAAGGCCCAACTGGGCTCGTTCATAGCGTTGGTACTTCACAAATGCATTAAATAACCAGGCGTATCCTTAATGCAGCGCGATAATGCTATCAGCCACGTGTTGTGTTGCTAGAGGCTATAAGCAGTCGAGCCATAACAGAGGTTGGTTCATTGAAACCGTTTCATAGTATAGAGCGTGCGTAGAGCGCCATACTAATATCAACGGTCTGCAGATTATTCACGCTGTTGTTACTTAGTGCGCAAGTCTTCTAGAAGGAACACGCCTGATGCGTTCCAGGCATTAACATATGCAATACACGGTGTTTAATGTGATCGCACGTCTGATGGTCAGATGCGTTTGCGTTGTTTAGAAAACTGCGATATAAGCAGTCGATTATAAACAGAGTGGTTCACTTTGAACTGCCAGCTATAGAGCTGTAGAACGCTATGCTGCTTAACATCAACGTCTCAAAACGCACTAACGTTGAGCCATATAGCGTGCAATACACATGCATAAACAGTGTGCTGATTCGTATCGGATGCACGTATTGCATACCAGCGTCTGTGTTGTTTTGCGAAACAGATAGTCGAGCCATAACAGGTTATTCATTTGAAAGTTTCATAGTAACAAGCGCAGTTGAGACGTTGATGTAGTATAAAATACAACGCTCTACACACGCTGTTATGAAGCAGTTTCAAGTGAAACAACCACTCTGTTTATGGCTCGACTGCTTATATATCACAGTTTCCCTCTAGAAGCAACACAAACACGTGGCTGCTGATACAATCAGACGTGCATCACGATACAGACATTAAGGATACACACTGGTTATACCTTTACTGCATGTGTATTGCACACTACATGCCCAGCGCTATAGGACACGATCCCAGGCGTTGGGTTTCCTTCTAGAAAGGCTTGCACGGCTAAGAAGTAACAACTAGCGTTTGAATCATCTGCGTTTTGAAGACCGTTGATGTTAGTATAGGCAATAACGCTCTACACACGCTCTATGTACTATGAAGCAGTTTCAAGTGAACCAACCACTCTGTTTATGGCTCGACTGCTTATATATCACAGTTTCCATCTAGAAGCAACACAAGCACGTGGCTGATGATACAATCAGACGTGCATTATGATACAGACATTAAGGATACACACTGGCTTTACATTTACTGCATGTGTATTGCACACTACATGCCCAGCGCTATAGGACACGATCCCAGGCGTTGGGTTTCCTTCTAGAAAGGCTTGCACGGCTAAGTAGTAACAACTAGCGTTTGAATCATCTGCGTTTTGAAGACCGTTGATGTTAGTATAGGCAATAACGCTCTACACACGTTCTATGTACTATGAAGCAGTTTCAAGTGAACCAACCACTCTGTTTATGGCTCGACTGCTTATATATCACAGTTTCCATCTAGAAGCAACACAAGCACGTGGCTGATGATACAATCAGACGTGCATTATCATACAGACATTAAGGATACACACTGGTTATACATTTACTGCATGTGTTTTGCACAGTACAAGCCCAGCGCTA
>JALDAQ010000193.1:0-10894 GCA_025584915.1 Monochamus saltuarius
TGCAGTCCCAGTCTGACAGAGAAAAATACACGTCGGAGAAGTTGGGCACAACAATGTTGTTTAGACGCAGGGGAAGGAAAGTCCATTAGATAACAAATGCCCGACTTCCTGTAATTGGATATGTAGTTTAAAAAATTTTATTTGTTGAATTGCTTTAATCCAAATGTATCTACTTATAGGATTTTTCATTTCGGACACACGCATAGGGTTATTCACAAAAATCAGAGAAAGAAAAAGTGGTGCAAGTTCTAGAAATAAGCAAGATCTCCACGTTCCGATCGATAATGTTCGGGTTCTCCAGATTTGAACCCATTGGATTAATTTTTTGAGAGGTACTTAAAAAAGTCTAATATATTCAACTAAATTTGTACATATACCTATTAAAATTCTTTTTTCTCCAACTGTCAAAAAAAGACGACTTTTTAATCGCTATAGATAGGTACGCAACATTAGTCATTTTTTACGGCGATGACCAAAAATAGAAACAAAAACACGTGATCATGAAAAAATAGTTATATCCATTCGAGCATTTACTAGGGAAAGTATTGGGAGCGGCTCAAAGTGCTGTTTCATAATTCACCTCCAAAAAATCGTCAAGATAGTATGAAATTGCTTACAACGAATTCAAAGGGTGCTGTAGTTAGAAGAAGATTCAAAAAGTGTCCGAAGCAGTCTTACGGGCATAAAATTAAATCTTCGATGTTAATGTCAAAGAAAATAATTTAACTCACTGCAATATCAATTAACTAACTTAAATAACTATCCCAGCTAGGTGACAAAAAAACGCACTTTGTCAACTGAAAATTTAACGAAAATGTCGATTTTTAATGACAGTTTTCGAAAAAGGTTTTTTCAAAGTTCGGATATTTTTTTCACGATCATGTCACTTGAAATTTGACACTAGATTTAGATAAAAACGCAATAAAAAATAATAAACCTACAGTTGCAAATACTTTGGACAGTTGGGCAAAAAATGTAGTTTATATTGGGTATGATTTTATCGGTCACCAGTTTAATGTGGTTTTCATTACCAAATAATTAGATGTATTCTCAGAATGATAGATCTGTCACCAATTTGTTAACACTAACCTATTCCAAACCGATTATCTATAAATTTATGTACAATCACCCGAAAACGTAATTAGTCATCAAATACTTAGATTTGTTCTCAGAATGATAGATCTGTCACCAATTTGTTAACACTAAACTATTCCAAAACGATTATCTATAACTTTATGTACAATCACCCCAAAACGTAATTAACCTAACCTAACCTAACCATTATTAATTTATTTTGGATAAAAAATGGTATAAACTTGGATACATAATACATTTAGTGGCATTTCTGTTAATCTGATATAAAAAATAATTTCTGGGATTGAATTTCATAATCAGAGGATTTCATTTGGTGACAAATATTTATTTTGGTGATAAATAAAATTATCCCCGTTTATATTTCGGTATCGACCAAAAATTCACATTCTCACGCACCATTGAAAAACCACTGATTTTGCGCACTTAATATAATAATAACTATTTTTATTTGCTATTATTGCAATAGGCTATTCATATATTACAACATACAAATAATTCTAATAAACATAACCTCTTGAACCGTTCTGCAGTTATATACCTTCAAAGGTACAACTTCAAAAATAGTTTTATGACGTAACTCTTTGTTGGAAGAAGAAAACAATAAAACTTTTAGGAACTAGTCAGCTTTAAGAAGCCAACAAATATTGCGGATATAATTAAAATGGAGAGAGCGGGAGGGTGTTTTTGTTATAACCCTGTATACTATTTTCTGCTAAAAATGTTCTACAAGGATCCAGCAAATATCATAAATGTTCCACTGTTGTTTGTGCCCAAGATTCAAAATAGTAGAAAGTAACGAATTTATAGTGCAAAGGGAGGTGAGGGTTGCAAGGGACAAGATTCCATAGGCGTACCACTTGAAAAGGGTTCAAAGATCACAAAAGTAACCTTACCAATGGCATAAGCTAATGAGAGCTAATATGGTCCAAACCGGTATATATTGGGTAGGGTGCTGACGAGTGACTTTAGCTGTTTGCTATAGGTTTTCCAGGTGTAATTCAATGCTGGTCGGGACATTAGCCCGCAGAGTAGGTGTTTCCTGGAATTCTGTGTTGGTAAAATATCAAGAATTTTATTTTAGTGAGTACCTTTGTTCCATGTTTTCGATATCGAATGACGCCAGAAACTTGATTATTTTCAAGCCAGAAATACAGAGACATTAAATAAATGTTTCAAACATTTAACTTAATTTGGGATTATCTATAGATAAGACCGAATTAAATAATCTATTTTGTTAAAATTGTCATACATACTTTTCTAGAGTCAAATAATATTTGGTACTGAATATTATATTTATTTCTCATCTTCTACATTTTTTATATAGGTACTTAAATGTTTATAATTACTTAATACCTGGTAGTAGTTGAAATAATTGAAAAAATTATTAGCTATATAAGCTCAATAAGCACAATAATAATATAAACTATTATTTTTTATCTTGCTCTTTATATATTATTAATATTTAAATGTATTAACAGGCGTAATATACTGTAAAATAAACATGCTGGTACAATTTTCAATTTATAAAAACGATTTAATTATATTATATAAAGAGGAAATTAAAATATTTATTTTACTAGTATATATTTGCAAATGGTATATAAAATAGCAATAATAATAAAATAAACTTTGTAAAAGCTATATGAATATTTCCCCCTCTGACATATTGAAATTTAGTTTGATTTTCATTTGTTAATAACTATAGACACAGTGCATTTCCGGTAGAGTAATTTTTCGAAAATAATTGGCCATCAGTAATTTATTTTACAAAATGATTTTGCTGTTCAATCTAATTTGCTTGCCCTTTACACAAATCTGTAAATTTTTACTGCGTGGGTACTTTCATTGAACAGAAAATACACTTTTGCATTTCACATCGCGTGGAACACTTACTTTTTGCACTTGTTGAATAAATAACTATAACGACACTTAAAAGAAAACCACCGGCCGTGAAATATATTGGCATATATATACATCAATCTGTCGATATTAATGCATAAAGTTAACCAAGTACAAATTTTGTTCCCTTTTCAACATAACAAATAATTATACCAAAGTTTAAATTATGCGCTATATAAAATAAATTGTATTTCTATGGGCAAAGTAGTTTGTAATGATTTCTCTTATTCTCAGAATGCGTTGAAAATTAAATTTAACAAAAATACATATTTCGCCACATTTGGAATAAATGTAGTTACCATGGATAAAATAAAACATTTTATCATTGGCATACAAATTAATTTATTTAGGTTAGGTTGGTACAAATACTGGCACATTATACCTACTTCAAGTGACAATTTAGTATAATTAAAAAATGGAAAGCACAAAACAGCCAAATAATATACACATAATAACAATTTTTATAATGACAAAGAATTGTCATCATCTAAGACGATTCCTTCGACATCTTGAATAATTTACATGTCCGTAGCATCATTGCTGAGAAGTCTTGACAGCGGTCAAATTCGAATTCTATCGGTAAATATGCAGTTGATTCTACCGACATACAGGATGAAGAAAAAGTAATCCAATAAGAACTTGTTAACTATTAATTTTTCAAAAAATCCGTGCCAAGCAAATGTTGTTAGGCAACAAATACGTCACCTTTCTCTTAATTTTTATCATAAGGTGGCTCAGGAATACGAAACATGAATTACATAAATGATTGAATTAAAATTAAAGATTAATAAATCAAGGTAGAATACCACATTCTTCCCTTGTCTTTTGTGACCATATGCAGCAACAGTATCATTTTTGACATGTAAGCGGTAATTGCTGTTTCCTAATTTCATAAATTCAATATATTTTCATCAAAATATTTGATAAACTGCAACTGAGAATAATAAACTATATACTACACTAAATGTTTGCGCTATATATTAGACACTAAACCACAACAACAAATAATATTAAATCATTCTATGATATCTAATTTAAAAAAGAGATATGATTGTTATTATGTAAATTTTGTCGAAAATTGAGAATTTCTTGGTAGCTCCAGAAAGGTACATTGACAACATATAACATCTTGTATATATTTCCACCATATATACTTCTACAATCACAAGAGAAATCTAAAAACCGTCAAACAGCTACACAACATTACTAGGTGACATACCTACATGACAATATAACTAGTAGATAATTCTTTTTTTTTGCCTTTAAAAACTATATACTGGTCAGCTCTTCTACACGCACATTTATTTTAGCCCCTACTTTACCTGCCCTGGAAAATTTAGTGATCAGTTAGAATTAAAAACATCTGCAGAGTCCTAATAATCAAAATGCAAAGGTTCGCCATTTTTTTTCTCATTGTCAGCCCCCTAATGTACACCAGAGCACTAGCAAAAACTGATTCACTGGACTCATTCTGATAAATCCTAAATTTATGTACGATCTTGTACGTATTCTTGAAATGTCATTGGCGCATTCGCCATTTTCTCGAAAATACAGACAAGCCGAGACAATAAATTATTTGTTTTGAGAATCCATTCATGTATGAAATATTTAATTTCCTGTTAGAGCATCCATATATAGCGGAAATTAATTAAATCGTTGGCCGCACACATGTTTAACTATGAGACCGTAATATGGTTCATCACAGGAAGCTCACCGCTAAGCTATTTTATTAATCTGTGGCTAAGCTATAAGCTACACCTGTTTCAAAATCGACTACGTCGATACTTTGTGATTTTAAATCGATTATCGGTTTAAATATTTGTGAGAAATAGTATTAACTATAATAGAAGAAATAAAACGATATACGTTTCTATAATTTTTCTAGATGGAGATTGACTATTAGTTTTTACGATTTTTCTGGGAGGGCTTAAGTAATTAAAATTATTACGGCTATATATCTATATATTTCTATAAATGTATATAGAGTTTCTGTAATAGTAGGTTCGGTCAGGTTACATTTTATTTTGATATATTTTATATAACTATGCAATATTTTATTATTGCGTAATTACGTCCAAAATTAATATTATATTGGGCATCTATATCCATATTTAGTAACTATTAAATTAAAATGCCTAATTTGTTTCCAATATTTTCGCCAATTATTTATTTACCTACTGTGCCAACGTGTCTAATCGAAATAATTTGCTTTCGAAATATTCATTAAAATTTTGAGCATTTACTTGCAAACCTTCGGTTTTCTTCTTTCATATAAATCTTAAAACAGAATTGGAATAAGCACATGTAATATGTAATAAATATTTATGTACATACATATTTGTATTATACCTTGATAAATTCTGAAATGATTGTTTTTATTTATAATTGATTTCATTTTAATTAATTACTTATTTTACGTACCACCAAAGTTTAAATCTAATGCACTAACAACAATGTCACCAATAAAATCCGTATTCGTATGTGATTAGTGTGAAATAATATTTCAAAATTCTGAATTCACAAATAATTTCTGCGATAAAATATAAGAATTCTGCCTAATGGAATTTAATACTTGATACTTATCCAGAGTGATGCAGTATTAAATGTACAATTGGAAGGTCTGTAGAATTTAGAAAAGCAACGCCAGTTTGTTATTCTGGGTGTTACAAATTCGTGGACACGGATCGTGGGATCATGTTAAGCTAAATGATAAACAAGTATTTAATCAAACCAGTATTTCGTAACATTCTGTATAACATTTTGTATTTTATAGGACTTTATAATAAGTTGAAATTTTCAAAAAAATATATGGACATTTTATTTTAGTTACTAACGTAATGTGTCATAAAATATGTTAGTATCAAGCTCTTTCAGCAACTAGATAGTAATGGAGGTAAAAACTATTAGTACAATTAATTTAGAAAAAAGAAGTTGTAGTACCACCCCCGTATAATTTGAAAGCTGTTGACATCAAACGTAACCAAAAATTATATTTTGACCCACTGGCCATTACACAAAAAAGTCAAAATTGTTTAAAACTCTAACGTATCTTACTTATAAAACCACAAAACAAAAATAATACAGATAATAAACTGGTAATATATTCTAAAGTTCCACAAACCTCTCATAGTTTGTTCATTTAAAACTAAATCACCCTGTAGGTATAGCTACACTTCGTTCAAAAGGAATGAAAATATTAATAAAAGGATGAATATTAGTATCTCACCAAAGTAAAAAACAAACAAGCTCCCTTAAAACATATTTTTTCTTAATCCTATGCTTTGCCAGTGCATATATAATTTGTATTATATATGTCAATTTTTGTATTTAATAATAATAATAATAATAATAATAATATGTATTTGTTTAGAAACGAACAGGTAAAATTTAAACATCAAGCATTAAAAGCAAATAAAAAAGACAAGAGAACAAATAAATATAATCAGCCCCCTCAGAAGGATAAGTCTGTTCGAGGGTGTACAAGTTATGTAATCCTATAGAACTAAAGTGAATACGCCCAAAAAAAAACAAAATAAGTAAAATATATAAAATATCACAGTGATAAACAAGCTTTAGAATTAATTTGTTTCAGTTCAAAAGGGATGAGGTTTAACATTTTTAGGTCCTAAATACAAAAAAGTTTTTTAGTCATACTTTTATCAGGTTTAAAAACGGCATACCTCATTAGACTTATATCTTGTGTTATATTTGTGTTCAACTGATTTAAGTCGAATTTTGTCAGAGTGTTGATATATAACAGTCTTTAAGGAACACAATGATGACATACATATACATACAGTTATTATAATGCATAACAACTGAACCGTTGGATATTTTATTGAAAAAAATCCTTTCCTTTGAGATGCGGATATTGTTCGTGCCACTACAGGTAAGTATTCGATATAAACAAGTTTAATATTATCTCGTATAAATACTGAATGCTGAAATGGAATAATAAAGGGCATACAAAGATGGATACCTACCGGTTCTAAAAGTATTACATATCTCCAGCATTTTGGTTGCATATTTTAACAATGTTGCGGTAGCATTGCGGACATTCATATGATTTATACAATTAATACTGTAACTCCGTCTCCGTAATAATTGCATATCGTAAATATACATTTCGTGAAATTACAGCAATTTAGATACCTAGAATTTGAAAATAAATTAACCACTTAGCATCAGTTAAATACATTGTTGTTACAATTGAGTAATCGTACATTACGACCTATTTGTGTTTTGCATTTTTATAGCAGAAATGACTGAAAATGATGGTCGAATAGCATCAGCTAGTTAAATTCATGTAGATTTATTGCAGCTGTTAAATGTCCATAATTTTTTCATACTTCAAACTGTGGTATGTGTTTAAATATCAGAATCAATAAGCCAAAAAGTCGCGTGCAACCTACCATGAGTATTATGTATTCTGTGATTTAATTCAGCACCTATTATTAATAGTAATGGAATGCTTTATATTATGTGAAATCAATATGCTTTTATACTTCATAACGAATGGAATCCAAAAGTATTAAACAGACAATATACGTATGTGTAAAAAAATAGTGTAAAAAGTAGATACTCGCACTTTTTTTAAATATTTTTTATTTTCAAGCTGTTTACACCAAAAGTTAATGCAAGAATATTTTAATAGAACTGGAATAGAATACGAGTAGAACATCAAGAAAGAGTAAATGAAAAACTATACGAGGAAGTAAGACAAAAATTACACATAGAAAGTAACAACAGCAGCGGGTTTCTGAATAATAAAAACATATTTGTATAAACAGGAAGTAAATTACCAAAATTTCAGAGACCTCGGGAAGGAACTGTAACTAGGTTAAATGGTGAAGAGTTACATTTACTGACATTTTTAAAAAATAATTTTTTTAACAAATTTAGATTTAGTTATACATCTTCATCCTCCCACTCCACCATAGTGTTCTTTGAGTAACTATCGAGACAAAGAAGAGAGCTCATTAACTATTGCAAGACTGAGAAAAAAACACTTTAGTTTCTTAAAAATGGGATACCTACTCGATTGGAGAAATTAACAGCCAACGAAAAACATCTTCGTTTGTAAAGTAAGATTGTCACTCAACTGTCTAATTAGTATCTAAAAATCACGTCGAGACTAAGACAAGACGGCGCATCTGTCTGCTATTGGATTGATGGACTTTGATACTTTGATCATGATTTCACTCGATTTCATTCACAACTACACTAACTTTTTTGCCCAGGAACCTGTTCAGAAGTATTAATAGTAAAGGGAATAAAGAAGGAATCCATATGTGTGTTTATATTTCAGAACCCCTGAACACTTAACTCTTGTTCAATCATGTATTCAGATGTTATGAAATGTAAATAGCATCTCAATAATTAATTAATTATTAGGAAACAACAAATAAGTAATGTACTCAAAAGGTATAAACAGTTGGGTGATGCTTTCTTCTTAGACAATTTTAAACATTTGCGATCTCAAATTAAACATGAAGTATAAGTATTACGTATGAAATTTTGAAAATAATATTCAAAATGATCCAACAAATTTTAGAGTAGATGCCATTAGATGACTCAAATCAAGAATGACGTCCGAGTCAGATTTAATACCAGTATTTTTTTATTAGGGACTGTGCTTCTGCTGCCCCACTAAGAAATATTTATAACATCGTGTTATCCAATATACGAGAAGGGCTGCAAGAATGATTTGTGTAACTATCAATTAATTACTATTATATACAACTTTCCTAAATTATTTGAAATGTTGTTACACCATATCTTATATAAGTATCTATTCAGTGAACAGTATAGCTTCATTAAAGGTAAATCCACTATCACTAACCTAATCCAAAAACCTGAATCAGGTAGATTTTGTCAACATTGATTTCACTTTTGACAGACTTGATCACGATATTTTATTAATCAAATTATCTAGTTCGGTTTGAAAATATTGGCTATCTGACTTTTTCACTCAGTGCCAGTTTGTTCAGTATCGTGGTTTTAAGTCTCACATGTTTCATCAAATATCTGGCGTACCGCAGAGTTCCATACTTGGACTTTTACTTTGTGTGTTATTTATAAATGATATTATTGGGTACATCTGATGTATGCAGATGACCTCAAATTTGTATGTGAAATTGACACCATTGCTGATTGTGACAGGTTACAGAGTGCACTTGACAATGTCTTCAATTTAGTGTCTACAGACTGATTTATCTTTAATTGCATCTAAGTGCAATATTATTACGTTCACTAAATTTAATTATAAACTGAATAATATACTTCATAGACCAAATTCCATTATAGATCTTGGAGTAACATTCGCGGCAACTTTAACATGTTCGAAACATATTGACATTATGACGTTGTCCGCATTTAAGACTTTGGGTTATATTTTAAGAAATTCCAAAGAGTTTGTCAATATATCTACTCTACATTTGCTATACACTACGATCATTCGTTCTAAATTAGAACATGCATCAATAGTCTGGAGCCCAATTTATGCTAATCATATTGCGACTTCAGAAAGAGTTCAGCGTAGATTTCAAATCAACCTTGTACTTACTGGACTGTATCACAGAAAATATAGTAGCGTTAGCTATATATTCTGTGAATGTATGTATCTTACTTAGAGTTTCCCGCAGGACTTATTACTTGATCGTGTCTATTTTCATACTGTCGTACATCTAAAAGAAGATCAGCTTCCCAAGTAATGTTTTTGTATAAAATCGATCATAACATTTTGGAATGTCCAATTCCAATCCAACTTAAAATAGCACGATGTTCAGCAAGAAGTAATAATGTTTTCAACCTTGGTACTACACGCACAAATATTCTTTTTGCTGTTCAGTGCAAGCTATAAAAAATGCAGTACTTAAGTAAAAATACATTGTATATATAGCTTTGCAAGTTAGGTATACTTGTATATTTTCCTGTTTATATTATTTTGTTTTCTCTTTTTGTTTTGTTACTATTTTTGTGTCTTGCACACATTTGTTTGTATTATTTTGCACTTTATATGTTTTACCATACCCAGTAATTCGGCATTTGTATGTTGGGATATGCTTGGAATAAATATGTGCCCTACTATACGAGTTATACCTTATTTTCTTTTGCTGTCTTCCATTACAACATTGTGATGTGTAAATTCGTGCATAGTATACTGACCCACCTTGCTAGCAAATTAACAAGAAAGTAGTTGTTCAAGAAGGACGTCTAATAAGTTTAATGTTTAATTGCAGCTATAAACTTCAGCAATAATCTAAAATTACCAGCCCAGTTATTGGATGTTCTATACGTACATCACTACGGCGTAAACTATGCAAGTTTCCATCAAGTGCGATAATGAAGATTGTACCGAACTTTAATTGTGGTTGGCGTAAGTTTTGGAGGTAACACGAAGGAACTAGTTCTGTTAGTTGCTCCGTTAGCTTCACAGATCCATCCCTGCTGTATAGCTACGAGCCTGTAAACACGTAAACTTTAAACAATGTAAAGATTCATCACGGCAAAGGCTATTATAAAGTCGTCTCTCACAATTGCCTTAAGCGTCTCTTTCGCTTCCGTTGAACGAGGGAAATTAATGTTGCATAGACGGAGTCGCGATAAAAGAGTTGGAGGACGGATTAAAATCTCGCGTGCAATATTTTACAGCTGTTTTTGTTGTTGTCTTCGGGTCGGATGCATGAATTTTGTTTGTCGTGGTTAATTAAACATGAATGCACTTAAAAACTTCTCACTGGTATGAAACGATTCAGGGATAAAATAAAAATAACTAGAGAAAAGCTTATAGTAGTTTTAAGATATTGCCAGAATCGTTTTGGTTTGTTGTAACATGAATGAAAATTGTTCTTATAAGGAAAGTGTCACAGAGGTACCTGGTGCATTAACAAAACGTTCG